>JAJHUR010002094.1:4916-16091 GCA_027495735.1 Lutjanus campechanus | reverse complement strand
TCAGTATGCAGCCAGGCTAGCTGTTTCCACCTGCATCCAGTCTTTATGCTAAGCTAGGCTAACTGCTTCCTAAAGAACATGAGAGTGGACGATTCTTGAAGGTGAAGACTTGACGGTTATTGACAAGGTGCACAGTCCACATTTGCACAACAAGGTATCTGCGTCGGGCTCAGTTTTTTACTCACGCGGACTCGGTTTGGGATCGGACAGAAATATTGAGCCTGAGCGTCGCTCTAAGCCTGACAGGCTCAGTTCAGGGCAAACATCCACCTGTTCCCACGTGAAACTTTACCGACAACCTTCCACAGTGTTTGCAATGTTTTATAGATATTTCTTTAGATTCTCTGGATGTTTAAGATGAGAGGAGAGACACAATCTGCCCACAGAGACTTTGTAGATGTGTAGAAGTTGTTATTTACCTCCAATTTGCCAGACAGTGGTTCTCTGGAGAAAACAGGCTTCCCGTCAAATCTCTCGTCATCTGTAATTTTCTGCAAAAAGAGGACAAAGAAAGTGTTTTTCAGGTCAGTTTTGATGTAAATCAAAATTTAAAGTTCCAGATCATTTTTTTTATGTGTAAGCCCAAGAAATACAAAAACACTCCAAGATTGCTTTCAAAATTGGGATTACTGGTGCATTCAAGGACAGTCAGACATAGGAAATTCCAGATTTCTCTGCTGCAAAGCTTTGAATATCCTTTCACTGACCCTGTCCTTAGTGGTGCATTCAAAGACACTCAGACGCTCTGTCATCAGATAATCAAACAAGAGACAAATAACAATCAAACGAGTAGTTTGGATGAATTTGGTTTGCTGGACTTCCACATAAAAACTGTCTTGCTTGTGTGTTTAAGGACACTCAGACAAACAAATGCAAAGTGCTTGTTATTGTTATTGTTATAGCTGTTATTGATGTTGCATTTGCAATATAATTTGCAGTAAAATTAATACATTTCATTGAAAGACATTAAGACATTATGATTATGGTGGGAATTTGCAGGCATCTGTGCACGTGCATATGATGCTAATGATGTGTAGGCCAGGACATCTTTGCAGCATGACAGTACTTAATTTTAAAATGGTATTTTGATGCACACTTTGCATTTAAAATATTGCACCTGCCATAGTGCAAATTCACTAAAATTTCAATGAATTGTTCAGCCCTTTTAAAAAAGTTGCTTTCTGCATCTGTCTCTCAAGTCTCAGAAGTCTGAGTGTCCCTGAATGCAACATCAAAGACACTATCCCTGCTCTCTGCTGCATTACCACATGAATGTAATATAATTTGCACAAAGTTGACTAACTGGAATAAAGTTGTTGAATAATAATGATTGTGAAAGATAATATTTGCACTAATAAGATGTACTTTGTGTCAAATTAGATGAAAACTATAAATAATATGTTCTGTATTAGACCCTTAGTTCTTAGGAGGTAATTTGAGATGCATAAAAACAGAAACACCCATATTACCCTCGTAAAGTGTAATAAGGGTTTAAAAGTGGCACACAATACACTTTACAGTACAGTTGTGTTGTAATATGTCCCTAATGATTCTCTAATAAAGACCAAAATACCACTGTCAAAAAAGGCAAAAATAAATAAATAATTTATAAAACATATTATTTTCCGATGTTTGCCTAATTAGATGGCTTATTACATCTAATTAGTGAACGGTAAAATAAAGTGCAACCAATATTTGTGGCTAAAAACACCAGAACAGTCCTTTAAATTTACCTGTAGTTGATGCAAAACAAAAAAAGGTGTGTGTGTGCGCATGTGTGTGTTTGTGGTGAGAGCATCAGTGTGGGAAAGACGCAGGAGGAAATGCATTTGAAGTATTCGAAGTACCGCACTGCAGTACAAGTGAGTGCTAAGTAAGTAAAAGAGCATCAGTAGGAGTAGAAGTACTCGTGGTACTGTCAGTATACTCACATAGTGCTGCAGGAGGTTCTGGATGGTTCTGTTCATCTTCGCCGGGATGTGGGACCCTCTGACCTGACATGCAGCCAGCCAGAGACACAGACAGACCACTGCCCTCACCGTTGTAGCCATCGTTATCACCACTTGTAATAAATAACCCTACGTGCTGGTTGCTGGTTCGATTTCCAAAGCTGCCCGGGGCGACGGTCCGTTATTATCCCTGTCGGAGTGCTGCTGCGGATGATGGAGAAAGGCCGAGTAGTAGTCGAGAAACTGTCTGACTGGTGTGTGACAGCAGTGTGTCTCCTGCCCTGAAGTTGGCTCAAACTGTTTGACTCGTCATGAAAGCTTTTATTTATAACTCGCTGTGAGAGTGAGGCAAAGGAACCAGAGAGACATAGACACGCATAGGAGAGAGAGAGTGTGTTCGGCGATGATCTAGGTGTGAAAATGTGGTTGGGCTGTTTCCTTTAAATCAACATACTTCATAGAAGTGGGTGAGGGGTCTCCCACTCATGCATGTCAAATACCAATCATCAGCTTGCTGCAGAAATGCACATTAGTGGGTTTATTGTAACTACTGGTCATACTGGTCAAACTGGGAATGGGCTCTGATAGAGGCCCGTATTGCATGCAACTTGCGGTTCCAGCAGAAGTCACTGGAAAGCGCTCTCACCTGCCCGCGTCGGAAATCATTAGATCCAGCAGAAACGTAATGGAAACATTTATGAAATCTGAGCAATTTGTGGTTTTATTGGGAACTTTAAGGTTTCTGATGGTGGGTTTTATGTGCCACTGAGGCATCAATAAGAAAACCATCAGTGGCACCTGCTGACACAGCATCGGTTAATGTTACTGATGACCTACTGCTGATTGCATAAGTATGTTAAAAACTGATTGCAGACAGATGACTGTCTGATTTTAGTTCTTTTACATTTGAGTCATTGTGCATCCTCCTGCAGCGCTCAGAGAGGAGTGCCACAAGGCTCCAATCTTGGCCACCTTCTGATTTCTGTATTCCCAGTTCCAAAAAAGTCAGGTCGTTCTTTTAGATTCAGGTTATTATTGCATCCTCCTGCATCACTTGGAGACCTGAGCTGGCCTCGAGGCTTCAGACAAACATCTAGAACAGAACTTTCTGCTATGGCTCAGTTGAGTTGTGGTGTCCCACAAAGCTCTGTTCCTGGTCCCTTTCCTGTTTTCTGTATTCCCGATTCCAAAAAAGTAGGATCGTTGTGTAAATAAAAATAGAATGCAATATTATGCAGATCTTTTACAACCTATATTCAATTGCACACACCTCTCCAACAGAGAGGTGTGCAGAAAAGTTGGGTTGTTGTAAATAGAAATTAAATAGAATTAGAGCGTAGTACAAATACACTCGTTCTGAATTTGATACGTGCAAAATGTTTCAAAAAAAGTTGGGGGACAAGGACAACAAAAGACTGGGAAAGAATTTAGGAATAACAATTCTCAACACAAAACTGCAGGAATTTATAGATTTCACCATCTACAATCTGTAATATCATTAAATTCAGAGAATCCAGAGAAATCTCTGCACGGAAGGAGCAAGATTGAAAACCAACACTGAATGTCTGTGACCTTTGACCCCTCAGACAGCACTGCATTAAAAACTGCATTAAAAACCCACATCAGTGAGACGATGCCAAGACACATTGTGGACGTGTTCCAACAGTAAAAAAGAGTTCAGGTAATAGACTAACCTGCCTGCAGTCCAGACCTGCCTCCCATTGAAAATGTGTAAAGCACAAAATACGACAACAGAGACCAAACAGGACTGTTGAGCAGCTGAAGTCGTGTATCAATCATGAGTTCTATTAAAGGAAAATATTTGAATATTTGATATTTTTTATATTTTTATCATGTCAAACACAGGCAGCTGCTGCAGGGGGCAACAAAGCGTTTCCTGCCCACTGCAGAGATGTTCCGCATGTGACTGAGAGAAACTATTCTGCACGCCAGACCGGCAGCTGGTAGAAACTGTGACGTAAACTGCAGACGCTTGGGAAAAACTCGAGACTAATCGGGCACAATTTTGGTTAAGTAAATGTGCTAATCACATGCATTCATAATGCTGGTTACTGTGGTTAGCCAGCTGTTGGCTTAGCTTTGTTCTTCAGATTTTAATGTGATCTTCACTGAAATGTTTGAGACTCACAATAATGCTGCCAGCTGTGCATCATCTGAAAGCTGTCTTCAGTAGACATAATGTAATAGATAAGATAAGATAAGATAAGATAAGATTTATTGATCGCACACCAGTTACTCAGGAGTTGAGTAGAGGAAGTCGAATAAAAGTACAAATAAAAAATAATAAAATAAAAAATACTATCCACACAATACACCCTACACCTTTTGCTTTACATTATTTATTGATTATTGTACGAATGTTGTAATACACACACAGTATGTGGCTGAAGAAAAAATATATTGCAGTGTAAAAAGGATAACTGCACAGTAAACAGTTGAAATGCTAAAATTATGGATGCTGCAAATGTGAAATAGTTCATATAGTTAGATTAAAGTAATTCATAACATAAACTGTTATTAATAATAATTATAATTTAAAAAAAACAAAATGGGGATCAGATGCTATAATAAATGGAAAATAACATCAACTTTGTAATAATGAAAATAAGAAATCAAGTTAAAAGTAAAATATGTATCAGGATATTGTTGTGCCTCCTGCCGGAGGTTTTATGTTTTTGAGTTGTCTGTAACATTTCTTTGAATGCAATCTTGCACAAATGTCCACATGGACTCAAGGTTGTCCTGATTAGAATTTGGAGGTCAAAGGTCAAAGTCCCTGTGACCTCAAGCCTGTCTCTCTGTCCATTCATCCCATTCTCACGAACACAGTATCTCAGAAAAGCCTTGAGGGAGTTTTATTACATCAGGCTCAACTGTCCACTTGGACTCGAGGATGAACTGATTAGAACTTGGCGCTCGAGGGTCAAAGGTCAAAGTCGCTGTGACCTCATTATTTTATTCTGTCTTATTTATTTTAGTAAAGACGAATGTACATTATGGTGTCATAATGAAGTTTACCTTTGACCTTTTTGGATATAAAATGTTATCAGTTCATCATCTTATCCTGTAAGATATGTATGTGAATCGTTGTCATAATTGGCGTGTTAATTCTTGAGTTGTGGCCAGAATTTCACCACCAAAATCTAATCAGTTCGTCTCTGAGTCCAAGTGGATTCTTGTGTCAAATTTGAAGAAATTCCGCCCACGTGTTCATGAGCTATCACGAGTATGAGGCAGAAGTGAGGTCACAGGCACCTTTGACCTTTGACATCCAAAATTTTAATCAGTTCATCCTTGAGTCCAAATGGACATTTGTGCCAAAATTTAAAGAATTTCCTTCGAGGCATTCTTGAGATATCAAAGATTCAAAAGAATGGGATGGACGGACAACCTGAAAACGTAACGCCTTCGTCCTGGGCTGTCACCGGCACGGATGTATAAACAAAAGCAGATGACCAGGTATCTTTGAAATTTGAAATCATATGCACCGTGATGTTGATGATAACATTGTATTTTATGGTATAATGGATAACAGTGCAGCAGAGAATGACAAGCCAATCGAAAGCAGGAAATAATGTCATGAAGCAGACACCCTGACTGGGTGTGAGGTGTTTTACTGAGTAATGCAACGAGTGAGAGTCCCTCGTTTAGCTTAGAGGAAACAGAGAAAATATGAGGCTTTTCTTGTCACCTACCTACACTTGGGCCTATTTTTGTACATCTACATGCACAGGGTGACATAATTGTCTGGAAACAAATACAAATGAATTCTTCAGCAGCAGGAATACTGTAAGCATCAGCGCAGGTGGGAAAAAACCTGCTGCAAAAAAAGGGAAAGTGAAACCAGAGGAGGGTCTCACCTTCAGAGAAAAGGTTTTATTGTAAATGAACGGAACCTGTAACACCTGGGCGGACCTAATTCAACTATCGGTCCGGTTAACGAATGGCACTGGGGGAGGTTTTCTGGCCTTTTGACACTTTCAAACGCTGGTTTCCATTTGTGTTTTAGCAGTTTATTAACAATACTCACACGTGGCAAATTTGGTTGAGGTGTGGTGGAAAAAAATCAATAAATTTCAGTGGAATTGATGCAATCAGTGGATTTAACTGCAGAACGTTTGCGGTTACGAGCTGGAAAGTCCAAAATGGAGGAAGCTATCGTAGCTATTTAGCTGTTGCACTATCCAGAATTACTGAGCGTCCTCCTTCAGAATATAAACAGAGCAGACAGTTATGAGACAGGAGCCGATGAATAAATCATGCAAACTAATGCTGTCTTCAAATGCAGTGGTCCCAACATGAGAAGGCAACAACAACATGGGCAACAAAATGGCGACCGAGTAACATAATGCTGGTAATGCAAAGACATACAGTAATGAAAAGGCTACTGGGAATATTAACATTTTCCTCAGGAACATTAAAACATTATGAAGAAAAACTATATACAAATAAAAATACAATATATTATCATACCATCAACCCCAAAACAAACATCCATGGCCTCCACTATTTCTGAGAAAATTTCCACTTTCTGCAGAGGTCAATCGTGGACGCATCTCGTTCACGCGCCTCATTTGAAGTCAGCATTAGTGACCAAAGCTAATAAACGTGTCAACTGTCAGTTTGCAAGCAAACTTGCTAAAACTTGTACAATCTTATGTAATAAATCCTTATAGAATGAAATTATGGACAACTTTGAGAACAAAATGCAAACGGAAAGTCAGCAGTACCACGTTCAGCTGCATGTTCCCAGCTGACTAGTGTGTTAGCTGTTAGCTTATAGCTACATGTTGAGAAATCAATATGTCGTCAAGCAGTTGAATTTCACCGTGCAATTTTCTGGTTGTGGCAGAGGTTAAAGTCTCAGTTCACCCAAGTATATTGTTTTGATTTGGTTTGAAGAGGAATTTCTCTGAAAAAGCAATAAATTAAACATTCTTTCTTTCTTTTCTTTCTCCTTTTTTTGTGAGTTGTTAAGAGAAACTTTATCATCTTTCAGAATTTGTTTTTGTTTTCTTCATTTTTCTTTTGGCAGTGCCGGAGGAATACTTTGTACTTTGTAGGCACCATCAGATCATACATGAGCGCAGTGGTTTTCAAACTGGGGTTTGGGGACCAACAGGGGTCTCTGAGTAGGTTGTAGGGGGTCCTCAGCTGAAGGAGGAATAGAATATGCTAATTTTAACAAACTTTTGGGAAGTTGTAACAACAAAAGAAGAAATGGGTTTGGCTGTTGTGATTGATTGTAATTTATAGTGATTCTCACAGCATTTTTGTATATTCTCAAGTGGTAAAAAAAAAGGTTTAATTGTGAATCAAATCTGTGTAATAAATGATATGAACCCAAAATGCTGCAACAACTTTATAATGAGACATTATAGAGCATCATGGGAACGGGCATCAATCTTCTAAGGCCTTATACAGTCTAAACTTTCAAAATGTGAATATGTGCACAATGCTTATTGCAGGTTTATGAGCAGAAAAACCTGCAGAGTTCTTAAATTAATCTTTAGTTTCCCAGCTTTCAGATGATGCAGACCATTTCTTTGTGGCATGTACAGTTGACCCGCTTTCACCTCCTAAAGGCCCCTGACTTCCTCTAAAAATGACAAAAATAAATGTATGGTTGGGGTGGGGTGATGCCACTGATTGACTTTAAGTTTCTTTATTTAAGCCAGTGTCTTCTGACCTTTGACCTCCTTATACTGGCTGCAGCCGTCGTGGCTCAGCTTGAAAGAAAAACTGATTTTAGTGCTGAGCTTAGCAGGAAGGACAGCCGGAGATGCAGGAAACAGGAAGACAAACAGGAAACAGACAGGTAGATTTTAGTGTTGATGTTCAGGTGTTAAAGACATGCGTATGGCAAATGGGTATCCCCTACACTCACACCTGCACACAAAAACACAGGAAGAGGTTTCACAGTTGGTATTTCGTATCGGTTTGAAGGAATTCACAGTTGTTTCATTTCAAATATCAACATGACCTCTAATGATCTTCCTCTGAATTTCTGCTGAAGTTTTACTTAATTTCTGATATTCCCCTTTTGTGATGATGAACTTTGAGGATCTAGCAAAACAACTTTCAGAGCAAACATTATTATTCCTGTAAATGAAGAGTTTACATGCATTAACTTTGTCAATAAGCTGCAGGTCCTTGGATGTACTTTAGAGGTCTCTGTGGGTCTGTTGGGTTTCCAGTGACAGATGCTTAGCTTGTTGGTGCCTGCTCTTCTCCGAGCTCTTCACCCTATCTCTCTAATGCTGCAGACACACTGAATCTGTTGAGGTACGTCAAGCCAACCGGTCCAATTCATTTCCTTTGCAGAGGAGTAGATCAGTGCATGATGGGTATGGCGCAACAAGCTGGCCGCTCGCTGTATCTGAGTTTGCATAATCACAACTGGACTTCTGCTTTATGCAAATGAGGACTGTCCAACGCTATGTAGCAGACTCATAAAAGTCTGATCAAACTGTCAACCTGTGCAGTGCTGATCAAATGAAAGAAGATTCTGTTTCTGCATTGCCTATTTCTCACCTACAATGTTTTCACAAAGAAATTTTAGTGTTCTTTTTGACTGGAAAAATGATAAAGTTTGTGACCCAGCCACCATGTTGAAAAAGATTTGAGCTAAAGTGCCCTCTGTAGTGCCCTTCTAGTACAAAAATGTAACAAAGTGCCCCCTGTAGTGCCCTTCTAGTGGACAAAATGTGGTAAAGTGCCCTCTGTAGTGCCCTTCTAGTGGACAAAATGTGGCAAAGTGCCCTCTGTAGTGCCCTTCCAGTTGTCAAAATGTGGCAAAGTGCCCTCTGTAGTGCCCTTCTAGTGGACAAAATGTGGTAAAGTGCCCTCTGTTGATATCACCTCTAAATTGATTTTTTGTTTTTACCCCAAACATTTTGGGTTGCAGATCAGTATTGATGTGGCGACTGTATTCTGACTCAAAGGGAGAATAAAATCAGATTTTTCCAAATCTCACCTTGTCCACACACCCTTCACACTTATGATTCAGTTTTTCTAAATTCTGGAGTAAACTGGTCATTTTTCTTTAGCTGACGTCACCTTTTCTCTCCTTTGAGTAAAAAAAAAAAGTCCCGTCTGCTGATTTGGTGTGAGGGGAAACCCCTCCACACGACACCTGACTTAAAAACTGTGGTTTAACATATAATTCACTTCAGTACAGGTAAAGAAAAGTAAAATGTCACAACAGAACTGAACGTCATTCATTCTTTAAGGTAAACGTTAACTGGCAAACATTTTGATCGTTTCATTCATGCAAAAACATTTTGTGTCCCGTCTAAAATGAGGCAGTTCACTCACCCCTGTTCTTCAAAATATGATGCTGCAGGTCAGAGTCAGTTTTTAACATGCAGGGCTCTGCGGTTGAGTTAGCAATAATAAATATATAACGTTCAGGCTTTCAAAATAAAGCATGCTGAGAGACATAATAAACGTTGTGAAATGGTTGCAGTTTGGTTACATTCAGGCATCAAAACTACTTCATTAGGTTTAGAAAAACATTACATCACACAACTTCAGGTATGCAAGGTATGCACGATAAGTTGTAACATTAGGTTACATAAATTATGTACATTAAGTCACGATAAGTTAAGTTATAATATTTACACTGATGAAAATGTGCAGTCATGGAACGCACGTGGGGCCCTGTCTTACACCCGGGGCACAGCGGATGCACCGGTGGCGCACATGGCATTGCTGTCTTACATGCAGTTGTTATTTTTGCCAGGAAAGATCGCAAATGAACTGTGCGGCCACGGACAGGAGGTCTAAAACTGAAGGCAGGGCAAAGCCGTGGCCAGGAGCGTTTGCTGTCTTGTGCTCGGCGCATTGGCGTCAAAACCACTTGCGCCTCAGACCGGCTAAAACCTGGTCGAAGCGCAAAGTCAGCAGTCTTCAGATATCCTCCAACCAGACTCAGGATGTCAGTTTCGTGTACCCTGTGTGAGGCAGCACATCGAGCACTGGTTATGCCCAGCATGTTTGTGTGTCTGTGAAGATGAACTTTGTTTGAACCTTGATTATTTGTGGCAGACAACAGCCACCATGGCTCGTTTGACAGCACGTTTCGCCATCGACTATAATCAGATTCGCTTTGATGTTGCAGCTCTTTTCACCCAAGATAACAAAACGCACGCTCGGGTTGTAATCATATTTGTGTGCAACCACTGTGTGTGTATGAAACATTGTCTGTGACTATCTATTCATTTTTAAAAACTGTAGGGTGTGTCTCTATTCAGTCTGATCCCGGGATCGACTTGAGATTGTCGGTGCTGCTGTCTTGGAGTTTTTTTTTTTACCAAGTGTCGTGGCATTGAGTCTCGATTATTTTGGCCCATTTTCAAAGTTTTTTATGTCATTTATGTTACAGCAACCTTCACATTCGGCCAAAACACACACACACACCTACACGTCTCCACAACCACAAAACGCCTTTCATTAAGGTGTGTGTCTAAAATTATTTTCATAAAGACTAACGAATCTCAGTAGATCCGCAAAGTGCACACGAGGCAGGATCACAGCTGTCAGATCGTCTTTAACAGATCTGACAGCTGACTTTCTGATCGTTTTATTTCATGTGCATGAATTAATCAAGTCACCTGGGCACAGCTGATAGGTGCATCCCGCTGCGCGCTGCTGGGTCAAGACGGCAACGGTGGATTAAGACACACCTTGAATAAATTAAATCCATCACACCTCGTGCTTTTTAACTTGTGCTTTAGATCAGAGTCACACAGTGTGAACATCATGTAGCTTCACTGAAGAGCTGCAACAAACAAACAAATTAATTATTCTTCAATTTAAAGGTACATGAAGGAAATTATTAGGAGAAAACTGGATTTTAAATGGTTAAAAAAAACACAGAAGTATCAAGCTTGTTTTAAACTTTTGAAAAAGCATTTTTATGGTTAATTGAATTAATTTTTAAACATTTAAAATGTCTTCTCTTTTAATATATAAAAACAGTATTTGAGAAACAAATTTAGGTCAACATTCAACTAATTTCAATTTTAGATTAAATTATATTAATTTGTATTAGATTGTATCACAAAGATCTGTGATGAATATAAAACGTGTCGAGCGGGAACACTGGAAAGTAATCGCTGATTCATCTGAGGAGATTTAATTATTTAATTAATGAGGGTCGGTTAACGCGCAGGTGGCGTGGGCGGGCTGGGGTCGGGGACAC
>JAJHUR010002092.1:0-17228 GCA_027495735.1 Lutjanus campechanus | reverse complement strand
TCAGTCCACTATATCAGCCTCTCCAGCACACTGACTGTTTCTTCAGGACTCCATACTAGACACCTGCCTGCTTCTGACTCACCTGCCTCGTCTGTTCCCTGGTAAACCACCACAGCCTTCTGTCCCTGACCCTGAGATCTGCCTCTGTGTTCCTGGTTTTTGTCTGCCTGTCCCCGTGGCTGTTTGGTGTTTCCCTCCTGTGACTTGGCAGTGGGAGATTCCCGGTTCCTTCGTCAGTGTTGTCCTGTGGAGAGACAATTCTCACCTCACCTCGGCAGCCCTGATTCTGTCTGGTCTGTATCCTCACCTGGTCCTCACCTGGTCCCCACTTCCCTGTTGCTCGTCCCTCGTCAGCTCATCTGTCTGCTCCCTCGGTCCCTCAGTTCAGCTCAACCCGTTCCTCGAGCCTGAACCCCCGAGACTTTGTGTGGGCTCTGAGCCCGAAAACAAACTGTACCTGTGCATCTTTGTTCCGCCCTGGTTCCTGCTTGGCCTCTGTAAAATAAAGGTCATCATCAATGTACTGCTATTGGGTCCAGAATACACCTGTGACTCAGCTTCCTTTCAAACATATTAAATACAGACACACAGAAAATGATTGTCAGGCTTGTTAAATCACAGTACATGTGCTAAATTAAACTGTTGTAGCTTCATTAACAGACTAAAGGGACTGTACGTCTTCCATGTGTGAAAGACTTGATGCTCAGTACATCAGTTCACACATTTGTTTGTGCTGATATGAAGTTTGCACATGTTTTCAGTCAATCGGGCCCTGAGGGGGAGACTTTAGAAAGCTTTGCTGCAACACCTGGTTTGCAAATCTGTTTTTTTTAAACAGATTTCACTTCCTAATCAATTAAAACAATTAAAACACCTACAGCTGCTGCTGAATTCATGTATTTCCTCCTCCATCAGAGCTCAGGCTGCTCGTTTCTTTCACGGCGTCCTGCAGATTTTTCAGGTTCTCAGCTGAAAATCTTGTGTTGTTCTCCTGCTTCCCTTCATTTCTCACTTCCATCATATCAATTTACTGGAAAGCTTGTTTTGTTGCTTTGTTTGCTCTCAGGTGTTACGTAATTATTGAAGAAGACTGAACTGGAGTCAGCAGATCACTCCTCTGCTCTTCCATCACACTTATTCATTCATTTTGACACTCGGTTTGTTTGGATCTCCACAAAAAAAACAGTGTGAAGGATCCCGGTCCCATGCAGAGTCTTTACAACATGAACACGTTCTCAGAGTTCAGAGTAAATATGTGAAAACAGCTTTACTTTGAAAGGGTTTCATGTTTTTCATATTTTTTTTCCACTAACTGATCAGTTGTTTGGTCCATAAAGTGTCTGAAAATGTTTCTCAGTGTTTCTCAAAGTCCTCAAATGATTTTTAAAAAGTCTTTTGTTGCTCCTGAATCAACTTTTTTTTGGAATGTGTTGCAGGACTTTTGTAGAAATTGAGTTTGTAGTTAAAGTCTGAGGTTCTGGGTTGTTGGAGGAGGTGAGGCGGCGCCCTCTAGTGGCCAGCCGAGAGCTCAGAGGCATAAATCTATTACAGTAACATTAAAGTGGGATTTAAGTCTCAAGATGGACAAACTAAGCACATCTGCATACCTGCCTTTCAAAATAAAAGCAGAAAGACAAGATGGTCACAGTTTAATGAAAACACACAAAAAAAGGACAATAAATCCAAACGGAAAGAAAGTCCAGAAAATGAAATAATCCAAAAGCACGCAGGCGGAAAAAGACAAAGAACTGAGCAGAACGAATCAAGAACAGGAGAAAATAATCTGTGATCAAAAGGAGCCTGAAAACAGACAAAGACAGGAAGTAAAGACAACAAGTGAAGACCACCAAAATAAAACAGGAAGTGACGAGAGAAAAGAAGAGGAGGAGACGCAGAAGTTAGATTGTTCTCAGGTTGTCGTCCATCCTGTGGTACCTCAGGAACTGGAACTGGAACCTGGAGGAACTTTTTCAAATCGTCCACTTGAACTCGAGGACGAACTGATTAGATTTTTGGTGGACAAACGTCTCAACATTAAGACAAAATTACACACAAATATCCAACAGGATGAAGCCATGAGGTGATGTAGTTTATATCCAAAAGGTCAAAGGTCACTGTGACATCATAATGTTCTCCATCAGTCCTCCGTCTTCGTCTGAGTGACGACGACACGAGAACATGGAGATAAAAATACATTTAATACCTTCGTCTTTCTTCAGAATCAGGACAAAAGTTTATTTTCATATTTTAAGAGATGAAACATTTTTACACGTCTGTTATCAGCAGCTGACGTTAGTTTGAGACTCTGAAGGATTTTAACACATTTTTAAATAATCTGAAGTCGTGAATTCTTTTTGTTTTCTGACACAGAGACACTTAATAAATGATATATTTATAAATCCTTAAAGAATAAAAATTTCACCAAAAAATAGGAATTAAAGTGTTGATATTAATAATCTGATAACATGATTTGTCCCATTTTTTCAAATGAATTCTTCTTTTTATTTATTTATTTATTTATTAATTGTTTATTTATTGACTGCTGATTTATATATTTTAATCAGCATGTTGTTCGTTGGTGAATCATTTTATTTATTTTTCCTTTAAACACTTTTGGTTTCATTTATCGTCTCTTTTGTTTCTTCACCTCTTGATCACTTTTTATCAGCTGTTTAGTAGTAGTAGTTTTATTGATTAAATTTCATTTATTTACTTGATCTTTTTATTTTATTATGTTTTCTGCCTTTGTTGTTATTCTTCTTATTTTAGTTCTTTATTTCATTAGAAATTCATTTATTATTATTCAGTTTATTTATTAATTGATTGACTGACTGTTTGTAATGTAATGTCATGTTTTCTCTATTTTAAAGGCACCATAAATATTTGATCATGTTTTTAAAAAACCATGTCAGCAGTGAGATGAATCATTTTATTTCTCCTTATAACAGAAACCTCCTGCAACACTAAAATATAAATTGAAATATGAATTATTTGACTGATTTTCTGATATTATGGGATTGTTGTATTGTTGTTTTCTCTCTCCTTTATTGCAGCTGAAGTCATATCAAAAATATTATTTTATCTTGTCCCTTTATTTTTTTTCTTTATTTTTAAGGCAGAAATAAAAAAATAAAAAAAGGTTTTATAGTTTTGTTGCAGCCTCTTTTTTTATTCCAGCCGATTAAACTGTTTCATTATTATGTCGTATTAAAAAAATGTTTATTGTTTATTGTTTGTTGTTTTATTATCAAAATTATTTTGGAGGTGGGATTTTTGAACATTTCTTTGGAATATTTTAAACCTGATTCACTGTCATTTTATTTTGAAAAGATAAATTAAAGAGATGAGAACTTTATCGCCCTGCTGGTCACCAGAGGAACTGCACCCTTTGAACAGAAGAGACCACAGACGACAGCGTTTTATTCTGAAGCACCTCAGCAGATTTTTATTTGGTGTTTGTGGTTTGAGTGACAGCTGTGAGGTCAGAGAGCTCAGAGAGCTCGGAGAGCTCAGAGAGCTCAGAGAGCTCGATGAGCGCCCCCTGCTGGCACTTAAAGGGTCTGATTGATGGTCTCTGTGGAGGAGCTCACCACCTGCCCGTCCACCACTTCCTCCACGATGGTGATGACCTTTCTGTTGGTGGTGGAGGTGGAGGATGCGGCGGCGGCGGAGGAGGAGGAGCTGGAGGACATGGACATGCTGCGGGACGGAGACAAACAGCTCAGTCAGAGTTTTATTCATTTCACAGTCACGTTCATCATCGTTTGTGCAGAAAATCTGCAACTACAAATCTTTTAAATTCTGAATGTAAATTCTACATTTGAACTGCTGATCTCACAGTTTTCTGAACAAATTTGATCCTGAAGCTTCGACTCTTCACCAGTTTCTGAAGCCAGTCAGTCATTTTCTCTTTTCTTTGCTCAGTTGAGTTATTTTGTTGAACAGTTCTTCAGCTGAGAGTTTTATTGTCTCAGTAGAGCACAACTGATTTTAAATCAGCTGATATCACAATTCTGTTGGATGTTGCATATAACATAAAATCCCGTCTGTGTGCACAAATCATCATCAAGTTTCATGATGACCCTGATGAAGGCCTGAGCCGAAACGCGTTGGTCAACTAATAAAGCTGTTCCTAGTACTGCAAGTGTTGCTGGAGTTTTACCTCTTTCTGGACATTTTTCTTCTCTCCGTGCACCTTGTTAGTGGGTGAAGTTGTGCCAGAAAACCCCTACTTGTTCCTACAGTGTGTGCACAAATCTAACAGATTAAACGTCTCACCTGCCGCCACCCTCTCCGTCCAGCAGCCTCCTGTACTCGGCGATCTCCATCTCCAGCCTGGTCTTGATGTCCAGCAGCATCTGGTACTCCTGCGACTGTCTCTCCATGTCGGCCTTCAGCTGCATCAGCTGCTCCTCCAGCATGACCACCTGGTTCTGGTAACCCGACAGCTGCATGGCGTAGCGGTTCTGAGTTTCGGCCAGCGTGCCCTCCAGAGACGCTTTCTGCAGGAGAGGAGGAGAGTTTGTCTGTTAACCTCACGGTGTCTCATGTAAAAGGAGAAGATGTGGTGTGTCGTGATGCTCACCATGCTGAGCTGTGACTGCAGCTCGATCTCCAGGGCCTGCAGCGTTCGTTTGATCTCTGTGATCTCAGATTTGGACGTCTGAAGGGTTTCTGTGCTGGCGGCGACTTCTTTGTTTAGTGTTTCTGTCTGTGAGAGGATAAAAAGAACAACATGGTCAAAATTATGGCTCAGCGATTTTCAAGAAATATCTGTAAGCTGTCTGGAACAAAGCGACGTTCTGACATACACAGCGAGTCCTCGACTCACCTTGTTAGAACAGATAAAAGTCGCGTGTCCTTACCTTGTTCTGGTACCAGCTCTCGAGCTCTTTGCGGTTTTTGGCTGCAAGACCTTCGTAGTATTCCCTCAACTCCTCCATGATCTTAGCGAGGTCGACTCCCTGAGCGGCATCAACCTCCACGTTCACCTGCCCGCTCATCTGAGTTCTCATCGCCGCCAGTTCCTGCAAGAAGACAGGTGACAGGTGAGGATTCAGTAAACCAGAAACGTTTATTTGCCCGTCTTATGAGATCTGACAGCCAGCTCACCTCCTCGTGGTTCTTCTTGAGGAAGATCAGCTCCTCCTTCAGGCCCTCGATCTGCATCTCCAGGTCTGTCCTGCTCAGAGTCAGCTCGTCCAGGACCCTCCTCAGCCCGGCGATGTCGGCCTCCACCGACTGACGCATTGCCAGCTCGTTCTCGAACCTGCAGGAGGACAAAGCGTTCATTTATAAAAAGGTTTTTCCACAAAATAGACCCGACTGAAACAAAAAAGGACACAGACAGAAACTAAATGTGAAAAAGAAGCTGAAAGACGGAAGCCTGGTGTTTTCCAGGGATGAAGCTGCAGTTCCTCTAATGACCACAGTATTATGTATTATGTATTATGAGAACTCCCCAGGAGTGAAGCCAAAGGTTCTTGATCGCCCCCTGGTGGCCGGCTGCAGTACAGTCCTGCCTCGTCAGTGTTAAAACCATCAAAGTACACATCAAATAAATGTTTCTGTTCTTATCACACTGATGTTTGTTCAAGCGTTCGTTCTTCTCCTCAGTTTGATTTATTTATTGACATATTTATTTGGTTATTTCATGAGGGGGCCTCCTGCCAGCCATGTGGGCGGGAACAGATTCCAAATGATGTCACCAACAGAAAATGTCACCGAGATATTTTGGCTTCAGTTTTGTGCAGTGGGAGGAAGAGGAGACGTGTCGTCCATCTTTTATTTGTGTTAATGCTAATGACCACCAGACTAATAAACGTTTGTGTTTGTTTATGAACAGGAATCACCTCCGTGTTTTAGATTCTGTGATGTTAGCAAGTCAATCAGTGTAGCAGCTTCAGAATAAGAAGGTGATTAAAACCAATTTTGTTTTTGATAAATTTCTTGTGGACCTGACATGAACAGTCTTCCAACAAAACAAAGAAAAAAGCTGCATCCAGTGACATCACAGTGACATCACAGTTTGGATTTCTAGTCTCCGCCTCTGTGCAGCCAGCGGGCGTGCTAGATGTTTTTATATTTTTGTCTGCATTTGCCTGATATTCACAATTATGCTAACATTATATCGCTACGGCTCTTTGCCTGAACCCAACCGGACCCGATGGGTTTGGGTCGGGCTGGTGCATAGATGGAAGCTTGTTAAAAGAAATTTTCTATAATCGGGTTCAGGCTGAAATATGCTAATATGCTAATGAGGGACAGGTTTGCGTCGGGTTTTGGACAGAATTTTGTGGCGCTTGAGCCTTGTAGGGCTCAACTTTTCAGGCACGATTAAAGATCTATTGTCACCAAGCTAATTAGCTTTATTAAAAAGACATGTTAGCATGATGTGCTAAACCAGGTTGTGGATCAGTTTATACTCTGATAATGAAGCTTCACAGCTAACTAACTAACTAACTAACTACATTTGCAGCTCTCCATCCAGTCAACGATCGACTCTGTCAAAGATCTGAACTTTTGCCTTAATTTCTTCCTTAAACATTGGATGTAATTTCTGCCACTATAGGTCTCTCACGTCAAAACAATAACTGGAAGTTATTTTATTTAGTACATCAACATCATAGCTTCCGTGCTTATTTCTGGTTCTTTAAGTTTAATTCATAGCGATTTATGAATGAATGACTTCACTTACTTGAGCCTGAAGTCGTCCGCAGCGAGCTTGGCGTTGTCGATGGCGAGGTAGATGCCACCGTTGATTCTGGTAGCATCCTGGATCTGTGAGATTAAAGAGGAAAGAAATGCTGTTTGTTTATTCTTCATTAAAATTACATTTTGAAAGATTTTACATTTTAATTTCTTTATTAATATTTTTAATGATGCATCTACGTAGAGGAGAAGAAAAATTCTGTCCTTTGGTTTCAGATTTTTCTCAGAGTGAGCAGGCTAAAGGTTCGGGTTGTGGATTTGTTCTGCCTGTGATGCTCAAGTGTTGACACATGCTGACTCGTGGCTTTTCTTACTTTTACACCTGTGTTATTTGAAGTTGGATTTTGGTCGAAGTAAGAAACAAAGAAATTGCATTTTTCTCTTTGAATAAATCTAAAACTCTTTGTTTACGCTGCTGTTTCGTCATGAAGTTCCTGTTGAACAGGTGCTTCTTACTGTAACTTCAGAGGAACCGTCGCCTGTCAGTCAGACGGTTCAGTAAAGAGATTATACTGTAGATTAGTGTCTTGTTACAGTTGTCAGTAAATCACACACTTCTTCTTGCTTTGGAATTCGCATGAATGACTGCACACATTTTCTCTATTATTTCCTTGAACAACCCTGAATGTTTTGCATGGAAATACACGTCACCGCAGTTTTAGCACACATGCATGTGCGAGATAAATATTAAACACTGAAATAATGCTGCAATAATGCAAATGCAACTTTTAAAACTAAGATTAAAACAAGATTACTTTTTATAAACACAAAGATATTGTTTCTCAGGCTTTAGCTTGTGATTGGATGATGATGACAGGTGCACACACCACAGAGTTTGTGGTCATGTGACTAAGCGTTTGTGTGTCAGCCTACCTTTCCCTGCAGCTCGGCGATGGTGACGAAGAAGGCGCTGTAGTCTCTGGAGGATGGGGAGGCCTTGCTCTCCAGGAACTGTCTGATCTTCAGCTCCAGCTCAGCGTTTGCTGCCTCCAGCTTGCGCACCTTCTCCAGGTAGGAAGCCAGACGGTCGTTCAGGTTCTGCATGGTGGCCTTCTCGTTGGCAGAGATGTCCATCTCGCCGCCACCGCCGCCACCGCCAGCGCCAAAGGCAAATCCAGCACCTCCACCACCACCACCGCCACTGCTACTGAAGCTGTAGCCGTAGCCAGCTCCACCACCTCCACCACCACCGCGGCCGTACATGGACATGCTGGAGCCAGAGGAGATTTTAACGCCACCACCTCCAGCTCCACCGTACATGGACCTGCTGCTGCTGCCCATGTAGGCTCCACCAGACGATGACATGGGTCTATACATTTTGAGCGGTGATGAAGGTAAAGGATGCTGTCTTTCTGCTTCAGCTGGAGCGGAGAAAGTGAGGAGCTCAGAGACCAGCTGATGTTTTATACTGTTAGATGAGTTTGTGAGGAGGAGGGGGGGGCGGACGGTGCGCTCATGCCAAGCCTGGGTGGAGACACCTGTCCTTGTTTAACTCAGCAGCAGGGAGGTTAATGGGCTGTAGGTGTGTCTGAGAAATGTGGAATCCACCCATCAGCTCCACATTCACCTGCTCGTTTTCATGTGGAGGCATCGTCACGCCAACCTTCGCTCCACATCTAAAGATCATAAAGTTCTGCAGGCGAGTTCAGACCTGGATGACATTTAGATTTTCAGTTCACTCCCAACATGAAAAAAACACATTCAATCAGTCAGCGGCTGTAAAAGAGTGGCCTTCCTCACAATAACCACAATCTGTTACTACACTTTTTATGAGTGCAGTGTTGGGTAACTCCAGGACTAAAGACTAAACCCCCTGTGTGATCAGGGAGTCTTTGTCCGCTGCCTAATCTTGAGTAAACAGAGCTGACAATGAGCAGAGACTGAGGCGCAGCTGATTGCATTTTGTAAAGATCAGTAAAAGAGTCCAGCACAGAGTTAAGAGTCTGCAAAACTCCGGAAATCTTGTCTTTGCATGGAGGATTTATGACAGCTTAAGAGAGATTAATGTGCTCAAAGGCTGTTTGAGGAACAAAGCTAAATCACTTTACACAGTCGAGCCACAAACAGTAGAAGAAGAAGTGGACGGAGCTTCCAGGTCTGAAGCATGAAGCAGAACCTGCATTCTTTCTAACGGCCAGCAGGGGGCCAGTCCACTGGTTGCAAAGAGAACTTTGATTGTATGGAAATAAATCTACTTCTCAGGTGATTTATGAGCTCAGTAAACAGTTTACTGGGAGTTTATGGTCTCAGTCACCAGTTTCAAGTCTTCTTCAGTAAACTGTGATGTTCTTTTAGTAAATTATTGTCCCGTTTAGAGTAAAACTGACCAGCGGTTCCACTGATGAGCCGTGAGCAGAAGTTGTGTAAAAGTACGTAGAAGAACTGATTCAACTTGTTTACTGCAGTAAAAGTGAAAAAGTTCAGGTTCTGATGTGTATCGAAAGTATAAAAGTAAAAAGTCGTCCTCTGAAGGACATTTGGACTGTTTCTGTCTCCGGTCGAGCCTCTTTTCCCTCCTCGTTTCATCTTGTTAAGACTTTTAAAAAAAAAAAAAAAATCGTGATACGTTGTTTTCATCTTGTTACGTCTTTTGCGTAGTTTTTACAAATGTTACATCTTTTACATCTTGTTTGGATTTTTGGGTATTTTACGTCGTTTTTGTCTTGTTACGTCTTTTTCGGCTTGTTATATTGTTTTTCATCTTGTTTCGTTGTTTTTAGTCTTATTATATCTTTTCGTCTTGTTACGTCTTCTACATAATTTTTCATCTTGTTACATCTGTCGTACGTGATTTGGATATGATTTGAATACATGAATAATCTTCTTTTCTATGTGTTTTTATATCATCTCTTCATGCTGGAGTCAGTCTTGATGTAGGAAGGCGACACAAAATAAAAATAATCAATAATTCACCTTAAAGTTATTAAAACTAAAGTAACGAGCCTGTTTTGAAAATGTGAGGAGGAGAAAGTTCAGATATTTGTGTTCACATGTAGGAAGGAAATGTAAAAAGTACAGATACCTGAAAAAGTATTTGTACTTAGTTACTTCCCACCTCTGAAGTCCAGGTGTGCCTTGGGGTTTTTGTGATAATAAATTATCCCAATACACAACTATATAAAAAGTTATGAATGAATTTTGAATTTACTGTGGCAGTACTTTGTACACGCTCATTATTTCTATACACACAAGAAAATGTCCTTTAAAAACTTTCCATCAGAGGGAGGCACAGTTTTGACTGTTTTACAGTTTTGTCTCTGATTGGCTCGTGGGTTGAGTTGGTTATAGAAGCTGACCTGCACAGACAAGAACACAGATGTGTCTTGAGATTTTAGTTCGTCCTTTGGTGACTTTGATGTTCCCTGAGCACAAAAAGTTTGAAAAACAGTTAATTAGACCATAAAGCAGGTTTGCCTTTGGGCTTCTGTGTGATTGACAGCTCATTATCAGATCTAACTGTCACAACTGACAGTGCTGATCAAATATGGAACAATATTTTCTTGTTACATTACCTATTTCTCACTTAAAATACTTTCAGAAACTTAGTGACTGTTTTGCGAAACATGGTTTGTTCCCTTCTAGGGGTCTCGAAGGGTCTCTGCATCGTCTGCTGTGGCTCTACAGTCTAATGTGTGAGTGACAGTCTCTGTTGTACTTGATGCAGGTGAACGAGGGACTGCAACACTTGCTGCAGCACACTTCCTCTTTCTGCTGTGCAGCATCGCGACCGTTTCAGAGCGAGTGGCGGCATCTATGGCTGCAAGATATTACAGGTGACTGAGGACACGATGGACACTGCTCATGTTTGTTGTGTCCCGCCGCCGTCCCTTGCTCATTGTTTATCAACAGTAAAACAGTAAAAGAGTCAACAGGATGTCCTTTGGCAGCGTCTCGTCCTCCATGTGTCGGACATGAACCAGCCATTGAAGGCGACGTTTAGTCAACATGCAGGATGTCTCTGTGTAGGATCGGGTCTTGTCAGCTGATGTCGAGGATGTGCATGAGACACCACATATGGAACGCACTGAGCCGGCGCTGTTGCCTTGTATTGGGTTTAGGGTTTGTGTCCAGGATTCACTCCCTCAGTGCTGAGAACACAGGCCTGATAGATTCTGATCTTAGTGTGTTCTGTCAGCACCTTGTTCTCCAACACTCTCTTAGTCAGTCTGGCCGTGACGTTGCTGATTGTTGGAGGATGAACTTGTCCACAGTTTTCAGTTTGACATTGTCGATTGTAACGAAGGGGGTCGTACTGGTGACTTGTGCGCTGACGCTGGTCTTCTTCAGGCTTATGAGCCCAAACTGCTTGCAAGCGTCAGTGAAGCTAACATGAAACTAAACTTCAAACCCTAACCCCTAACCCCTAACCCTAACTCAATGTGTGAACAGATGTTAAGTAGACCCTCCCCAACTTTCTTGTTTGTCTCTAACAGCCTGTGGACTGATTTCTATGTAAAGGACTCAGGACTGACTGATATGAACGCCTCGGCATGCCGCTCTGCCCCACTTCAAATACACACCAAGTCTAGCTAACAAACAAAGCAATGTTTTGTTAGCATTTAAGATAACTAGCACACAATGTAACATATTGTTATCTGTTTAGCTAGCTAGCAAACACAGTAATGTGTTGTTAACAGTAAACTTAATTTTACATCTGGATTTGCTCATTTTAAACCTAGTTTTGTAAAACTCTGATCAGAACTAATCTTAGATTAAATTAATCTTTGTTGTTAAAACCCGGTTATAAAATTTTATTTTCAAAGTCTGACTTCCATTGTCTGTACAATCGTCAGTATAAAAAATGTCATGACGTATTATAATGTAATAGCAGCGATTACATGAGCTGCACAAACTGGAGCAGATTCGTTCACTGGATGCATAAACGCATCCTGAGGCGATCTCAGTAATTATGTTTTAATGATTTGAGTGAAAAGTGTTTTTTGTGCTGTGTAGGTGTGGCTGTGTGGTATTCTGCTGAAGGCTTGTTCCCATCATGTACAGCTGCTGCTCAGAGGCTGCAGGGAAAACTGACAGGTATGTACCACACCCGTCAGAGCCATTAAAGGTTTGTTTCACCAGATTTAATATGTCAAACATGGTGTGTTAAGCCTGTGTTATTTGGCTCTTAAATAAAGAAAACTTCAGCAACAAAAGAACAAGTTTCAACTGCGACAGCCTTCAGCAGGAGTTAATGCACAGCTCTGTTTCACCTAAATGAACAGCAGACAAGGAGGGAAATGATTAAATAAAAGCAGGAGCAACATTGTGCATCACAACCTGCTACCACAGAGAAAGTTGTTCTTTTCCATCTGACAAACAAAATGCAAAGTGCAGAAAGTGCAAAACATTCAAACCAGTGGCAGGTGAAGTGAATCACATTGATCATCCTGTCAGAGGGTGGAATCATCAGTCTGGAGGTCAGCCATGTTGGCACGACTGACCGTGTACAATACATCTGATTATTCCTGATCGTTGCTGATGATTTGCTGCCTTCAAATCAGATTACATTCACTGTGTTTACGAGAAGAGTTGACCTGAACACCTCTCGTATGGTTTTCACTACCTCAGAAGTGGAAATCTACTGATTGTTCGTGTGCACAACTTCACAAGTGACATTTGAAGGCAGCAGCTGTCGCTCAAAATGGTCAACTTCAGTCAACCAAACTGTAAGAATCAAAAAATAGTTCTTCAACTTCTTTAATAAATTGGTTGAAGAGGGACAAGGTAGTTCACATGTTGGGACAGGAGGTGAGTCGGCTCTCACAGATATTCATCACCTATGGGAGGGATGACGAGGGAGCGGGTATTTATTTGTAAAACACAAATTATTCACATCTGTCGTTTTTGCACCATTTGCAAATAAAGTTTTGTTCAGAAAAAACACTTCTGCTTCCTGGCCACCGTTGTATATTTTTATCTTTTATACATCAAAAGGGGAAAGTACACAGGAGTCAAATGTTTTACGCTGAAACTGGTTTGTCCTGATGTTCCCTTCAGTTCTGGAGTTCTGGTCCTCCAGGATAATCTGATAACGCCATCAGCCATCTATGCACAAATAAGGTCAGACCCAACTCATCTACGGCATATAGAATTAGTTTATTGGTCTGAAAATCCAAAACAAAGGAATTATGAATGAACAAGGTCTGAGAACACAGCTAATCTCTGATCACAGTTACGTCTGAGACACGAGGCAAACACATCTCCGACCTTAGCTGCCATAGCAACAGCAACAACTATCAGGTTGTTCTCTTATTTATCTCAAAGGAGCAGATGGTTGCATCTACTGTCTCAAGGCCTCCCAGTGATCTCAAGGCCTTAGTATCATTCCCAAATCCAGGCTCCGTCACCGCCCAGGAGCTGAGGTCTCCTTCACCATGAAAACCCTGCAACGCTAACGTCACGCTAATAAAACTGCAGACAGGAGCTCTTTTGGTGTGCAGATCACTTTTTTCCTTTTCATAGAAGAAGTTCAACCTGCCAAAGACCAAAGTCCACTTCTACACCACCATCGTCGTCCATCGTCACTTCCTTCATCACCTCCTGGTGCTGCTACTGCTGAGGACAATGACAAAGTGTTTCCACCTCCTGTTAAATATACGCTGATAGAAACCTGATTTCTGTTTCCGTCCAGCTGTGGTTTCATCACACAGCTGACTCATTAATCCCCTTTAATCCTCCTCTACAGTCTCACTTTGTAAAGGATTTCCAGCTCATCCTTCTATTGTTTGGACAGAAGACACTTCGAGGAAGTTTATCAAAGGGCTGTTAAATCTGATTTATAGCTTCACCACGTTCAAATAGAATCATTATCAAATGTTCCATCATTATAAGTTACATAAGATCTGTTATTGTTGTGTTGGTGTTACTGTAGGTCAGTGGTTCAGGGGGGTCAGGAGAGAAACACAGAGTGAAACTGAGCTGAATGAATATCATTTATCCTACTGATATTTATTTCACTATAATTCAATGTCTGAATCCTTTTTTTATCAGTTTCATCCACAATTATTGTTAATTATTGTATTATTGTTATTAAATCAATCATCAGCCCTCCTCTGTTGAGACTCATTAAAGTTAAAGCAGAGAGCTGCACATGTTACACACCTGGTTGGGCGCATGTTGCTAAGCAACACAGAGGATTTACTCACCTGTCTGAACGTCATGACGTCTGTGAGCTGTGCAAAGTAAAGTCTTCAACAGGCTTCTCCTGGTCTGTCCTCTCTGTCCTCTCTGTCCTCTCTGTCCTCTCTGTCCCACTGGAACCAGTCCTCTCTGTCCTCTCTGTCCTCTCTGTCCTCTCTGTCCTCTCTGTCCTCTCTGTCCCACTGGAACCAGTCCTCTCTGTCCTCTCTGTCCTCTCTGTCCCACTGGAACCAGTCCTCTCTGTCCTCTCTGTCTTCTCTGTCCCACTGGAACCAGTCCTCTCTGTCCCCTCTGTCCCACTGTAACCAGTCCTCTCTGTCCCCTCTGTCCCCTCTGTCCCACTGGAACCAGTCCCCTCTGTCCCACTGGAACCAGTCCTCTCTGTCCTCTCTGTCCCACTGGAACCAGTCCTCTCTGTCCCCTCTGTCCCACTGTAACCAGTCCTCTCTGTCCCACTGGAACCAGTCCTCTCTGTCCCCTCTGTCCCACTGGAACCAGTCCTCTCTGTCCTCTCTGTCCTCTCTGTCCCACTGCGCTCCTCAGGATTGTCAAACGTTTTCAGCTGTGACAAAAATGATCAGAAACAGCAGAAAGTCTTCTCACGCCTCACTGACTGAAGACATTCATAAGGAGGATCCACCGTGAGCGTTTCAGCAGCAGACGTCTGGTCCTGCAGGTCCCGCAGCCTCTTGGTTCTGCTGTGTTGTGTAACTTATTGTGCCCACCGGGTTGTACATTAAATCAGACTGATTTAAGTAGGTGTACCTTTTTTTAAACTAAGCTGAGGTAATCATGGAGCGACTTCAGGCAGAAAAGTGTTTGCATCATGTTACATTATATTGCCTCCAGATCATTGAATTCAGGTGTTCCAATCACTTCCACTTCCACATTTCCTCGCTACTAAATATTCCACAGTCAACTGTTAGTGGTTTTATAGTGGAAGTGATTGGGAACAACAGCAACTCAGCCATGAAGTGGTCGGTCATGTAAAATCACAGAGCGGGGTCAGCGCATGCTGAGGCACACAGGGCGCAGAAGTCACCAACTTTCTGCAGAGTCAACAGCTACAGACCTCCAGACTTCATGTGACCTTCAGATTAGCTCAAGAACAGTGTGTAGAGAGCTTCATGATCGGGTTTCCATGGCCGAGCAGCTGCATCCAAACCTTACATCACCAAGTGTAATGCAGAGCATCAGCTGCAGGGGTGTAAAGCACGCCGCCACTGGACTCTGGAGCAGTGGAGACGTGTTCTCTGGAGTGACCAATCACGCTTCTCTGTCTGTCAATCTGATGGACGAGTCTGGGTTTGGTGGTTACCAGGAGAACAGTACCTGCCTGACTGCATTGTGCCAAGTGTAAAGTTTGGTGGAGGGGGGGTTATGGTGTGGGGGTGACATTTTGGACAATTTCATGCTCCCAACTTTGTGGGAACAGTTTGGGGACGGCCACTTCTTGTTCTAACATGACTGCTCACTAGTGCACAAAGAAACGTCCATAAAGACATGGATGAGACAGTTTGGTGTGGAGGAACTTGACTGGCCTGCACAGAGTCCTGACCTCAACCTGATAAAACACCTTTGAGATGAATTAGAGTGGAAACTGTGAGTCAGGCCTTCTCGTCCTTCATCAGTGCCTGACCTCACAAATGTGCTTCTGGAAGAATGGTCAAAAAATCCCATAAACACTCCTGAACCTTGTGGAAAACCTTCCCAGAAGAGTTGAAGCTGTCATAGCTGCAAAGGGATCAACTCCATATTAAACCCATTAATAATGGGATGTTATTAAAGTTCATGTGTGTGTAAAGGCTGATGTCCTGTTACTTTTGGCAATATAGTGTATGTGCTCCCCATCCTTCAGCAGTATCCCCCACACAGGGTAATTATATTTAATATACAGTCTGTGGTTGAAGCGAGTTGTTTCCTCTTCAGACTCGAGGCAGATCAGGCAGGCTGCACTCTGCAGGAACACTGCAGGAACACTGCAGGAACACAAGACGAACACAGCACTGTGAACTGACTATAACAGTCGAGTCGATCAGCTGTTTATGACTCTGTCAGTTCAGCCTGTCGTCCTGGAAACAAAAACTCACACTGCTCTGAAAATACACAATCTGTCTCTCTGCTGCCAAACTCCATTAACATTTTGTTTAATTTAACACTTATAAACATCTAAGTCTTATAAAAGATTATCAATGATTTCTTATGACTCATAAACAGACACTGACTCATTCAGTGAACTCATTCGGCATTAATTAAATCATTCATTAATTAATTCATTCATTAATTAATTCATTCATTAATGTGAAACAGAGACAAAAACAGATGTTCTGGAAGAATGGAAACTTCAGAGGAGAACATTGTGGCTGTGGTGTTGTTGTCAGAGTGTCTCTTTAATCTCTGCCCACCAAACATCCGACCACATTTCAAAGTCCAGTTTTTCTAAATTTTCCCCAAACTTAGACGATGAAATCAGGGTCTTGTTTTCGTCCGTCTGATTTGGTCCAAATGTCGCCAAAAATGTTGAACAGATGTTGAGATTTGGGCTGTGTTTATTCTGTCTGATTGTCTGGATGTAGATGGGACGTCCTTGAATACGACGACTGGCAAAACCTTGTTTCAACGTCTTTTCAAGCGAAGTTTGCTTGGTGGGTGATGTGTTGATGTTTTTGTGATGACATATCTTAAGAGAATTTAATAATGCTTAATTATTTCATTAATTTAATAATTTAATGTTTATACTTTCTGTTATCATATTATATGAGTGTTTTGATGATTTGTTTCAACTGTGTTGTCCCACTTATTCTAGTTGTTTGTTCAGTTTCATTATTTTAGTATTTTATATTCTGCTCTAAATGCTCTTTTATTCTCATAATTCTGTATTTAAAGAGGTAAATCTTTTAATATCTAAAGTATTTTGTGCTGAAGCCTGACGAGTGTTATATGAATAAAGTTATTATTATGATTTATTTTGTAAATTTCTCCTTTAACAAGTTTTTAACAAAACCTAATTGCAAAATGCAGCAGCACAACGTTCTGTCAGCGCAGAACTAAATATGACTACATGCCTTCTGAGCAGAGATCTGCTTTGATGAAGGACTTGTGTCTTCGGTGTCTGATGATGTCCCGTGTCGTCTCCTGCGTGAGGCAGAGACGGAGGAAACCTCTGGGATGAACAGCAGGTTGTTCTGTGTTTGCATGTTGCAGAACTTTACAAATATTTTTATTTTGGATATTTTAAATGTTTAATTCAACCTGCAGAGAAAATAATCAAAACCACAAATCATCAACATCAGCAGTTTCAGTTTGGAACCACAGTGACGGCTCTCATCATGCACACACACACACACACACACACACACACACACACACACACACAC
>JAJHUR010002076.1:2028-14889 GCA_027495735.1 Lutjanus campechanus | reverse complement strand
ACGGACAGTACACAGTCCAGAAAACACACAACACGTTCACACTCGGAGAGCACAATCAATTACGGGCGGTAATCACAGGGACACAACACAATACTTAAGATATGCTGCCAACAGTAATGATTCTATCATGATGCATTCTGCTATACGGGGAATACTCTGTCCAATCATCAACAGCACCGGGCACGTTGCACCAGTGGGTGTAACTGGTGTTGTGACACCCGCACGTTCACAGAAACATGATTCCACCGCCCCCACTTTTTCCTGTGATAGTTATCAAGGAAAGGAAACTAAAATCTGCAAAAACAGGACTTGTTGGTCAGGTTCGATTAATGGAACGGCCATCCAGCCAATCACAAGCATTTGGCCAACCAATCAGGCCACGGCGGAGTAAACAGCTGTAACTTAAGCGCAAGCATTCAGGAAACAGAGCATCTGTCTCTCACCGGCTGTGATGACGGATTAGGGAAAAAGACGAAATCAACCGAAACAGCTATTTGGTTTGTAATGCAGACTTCTCCTCTGTAACTTTGTCCTGTTATGTGATGCGTCAGCAAAAGCTGCAGTGAGAGTAATAGGAATGGCCGATTTTAGCTCAGTGACATTTTGAATAAATAGGGCTATACGGGGGAATATGTGAGTTTAAAATGTGGTCTTAGAAACTGCATATTTCATATAGTCTTAAAACTGATATTTTCTAACCTATTATTATCTCTGCCCGCCATAAGCCTGGAGGGGATCATGTGATCACTTGTGTGTGCATGATCAATGGATCTGCAACTTACTTACAAACTTAGTTTGCCATCACTTGTATTATTTTTGTATTGTTCTGTATTTTTGAGTTCTTAATAACTTTTTATTTAAGCGGAGGCCTCAAATAAGCCCTCTGGGTTTTGTGCAGTTCCCTGCACTGTATATATTGATTAGCTTTGCCTTTTTGTGTATATTTTTTAATTGTGCAAAATAAAAAAATAAAAACTAAACTAAAATTAAACTTGTCCCCAGCTAATCTCACAATCGACTGGACCAATCTTTTTTTGAGTGTGTATATCCATGACTGTATGGTGAGAGACCTCTGTGATTCACCCCTTTTTGACCTCCGTGTCAGTGACAGCCGCGGTCAGAGCCATGAGGTTTTCAGGTCATCCCATTCTTGTGAATCTGATATTTCACACTTTGAAGAAATTTCTCCAAACTTGGCACATATGAGCAATTGGACTCAAGAATGAACTGATAACATTTTAATGTTCAAAGGTGAAATGTCACTGTGACCTCATATACTCACATCACTCAGGTGACTCAGGTGATGATATTTCAGGAATGCTTGAGGGGACTTTCTTCAAATTTATTCACTTGAACTCAAAAATGAACCGATTAAATTTTGCTGGTCACTGTGACCTCAGAGAACACATTTTTTAAGCACAACTCAAGAATTAATTTACTTATTATTACACAATTACACTCAAATGTCTATCATGACGCTAGCAGTGCTGGAGAATATTAACAATTATTAAATTACAAAATCAATGTAACTGTTGTCCATTACAGTTACCAATCAAAATGTTGGTGATTATAAAGGGTTACATCCAACTATTCTCTTCGGGTTGCGTGGCAGAGATCTGCCACATGTCCGAGTTAAAAACTGTTTTTTCTTTTTTCATTTTGTAGTTTTTTGTGAGTAAAAGAGAAAAAAAAAATGCTGGTGAAAATATTACCATCATTATATTATAGGGGTCAATACACAATATTATTGGTGCTACAATATACTGTGAATTATTTGCATATGATGGTGAAGAAAATGCAGAAATGCATGGCATTCATTTCGATTTGGCATGCTGTGGAGCCTGCAACAACACATCATAATCAGTTGTATAATTTAGGAAAATATCCCCCTGATGAAAAAAAAACAATTTTCATTAAGCTGCAATCATGTCATGCACAGCAGTGACATCAGTTTCACTCGTAGGGACAAAACACAACAAAAAAAGAGCTGAACTGTCAACAGTAAAGAAGAAAAAATAAACCTATTAAAGTAGCAAATGACCTATCAAAAGAACAAACAGTGATATACGTACCTGTATATCAGCATTAATATACATTTCAAATAGACTGAACATACATTTTTTTTGTTTAAAACACAAAGAGCAATGCAGAATCTCTGTAGTCTAAACTAATTTTGCCCCCACTAATAAAGAATACCCCAGTGTATACTATATACTGTGCATTCATGTAGAAAAGAATAAATGCATAAAAATAAGTGTCAATCAAAAAATGCAAATAAAAACTTGTTTGGATAAGAGTGCTTTCTGGACTCAAAATGTATTTGGATAGTTGCTCTTTGGATGGGGAAACGTGTTCTCAAAAATCACATTAAACTCCAAGGCACTCTTTTATTTTTAAAGTTATGTTTTGGGGCTTTTTTGCCAACATTAGATAGGACAGCTGAAGAGCAGACAGGAAACAGAGGGGAAGTCAAACCAGCGGCTGCTGCAGAGGACTACAGGGCCGCCCCGAGGCACTCGTTTCTAAAACAACTAAAATGCCTTTCACTGTCACGGCATTGTCATGTCAAACCTTTTTAAGGTCTAACATGACCATGCCATGGCAATAAAAGCATTTTAATTGCTTTAAAAGAGAGTGCCTTAGGGGTATTTGTGATTTTTGAAAAATAAGTGGCAATTCAGAATGCACATCCATATGTGCTGATATTTAGCTAAGAAAACACTTACTGCACTGAAACATTTTACAGTGGGTACAGTCGGTAATTGTTATATTTTTTAATCTGATTAGGGGAACCTAGATTCACTGTTTACAAATCACAAGTGACTACGTTTATTTCTGTGGATTGTGAATAGTTTCTCTTTATAGCTTTGCTCTATTGTCTCCACGCGCTGTGAAGCACATATTCATCATTTCATCAGAAGACTCCGTTTGAAGGGCACTGTTGTGTGAGCCAAACGGGTTTTTAAATAGTTTTTTAAACTTAATCGTGCGAGTTGGTCGACACACGTGTCTGCGTGTAACAAGGCTGATTGTTTCTTTCAACCTGCTGCTGTGATGTGGTTTGGAAATCAGACTTGGTGCATTCATTAATAAGAAGCCGTTGTTGTGATGAGATCATCAAGACAACAGACGGAAAGGTTCATCTTGTTACACTCTCTGGACAAATTGCCTCTGTCTTTTATGTTTCCATCACTCGCTTGTTAAAGGAGCAGTTCTGAAAGGGCTATTAGGTCTCATTAAACAGGGATAGTAAATAGATGGAAGAACAAAGCTTAGAACGGTGATACAGCAGCTGCTGACGAGTGAAGAGAAAGAAAACACTTGCCTCTTGTTTCTAAACCATTTCCGCAGGCCTCCTCTGGTCCAGATAATCCACGTCGAACAGAATCTGGAACCAGAGTACAGCTGTGCCACTTGTGGGTCCTCCATCTGTATGGAAACACAAAGATGGAAAGGCATAATTTACACAGCAGGCAAGAGTTTCCCCAATTGTGTTCTGTATTTGCTTTTTAATAGACCTTTTTTCACTAAAGCAGACAAGCACAATAGCAGCAGCCCGACTCTGTTTGACCTGGATGCAACAGAACATTAGTTAGGTGTTTATCCTACTATTTCATGTTAGAGTGGCAGCTATGAAAAAGGTCTATTGATGATTTGGATTACCTGCAGCCAACATGTAACCTCTATTTTAAGGGGTGGTACATAACATTATGAATTCACTAAACATAAAACAAACATAACATAAACATAAACTGACTACACTGTAAAAAAAAAAAATGAGACAACTTAAAATTTCAAAGTAACTGACTGCAATAGATTTTTGAGTTTTAAGCCCAATTCAAATTGTAATTAAAAAATTGCTCACAGTGGGCAGTGAACCTTATGTGTCGTTATTTAGGTGCAAAATATTAACCACTATTCACTTTCACTTCAGTGAGTTCATTCAATACCTTTTGAAATAAAATTTTTTTTGTGTTTCTAGAACTCAAAGATTTGAGCTTATCTAACAAAGAAAAGTAAATAATCTCAACAAAAGATTAGTAGTTAGTAAAACTTTTTCAAAATCTAAGCGCTGGGCTCAAAAATCTATTGCAGTAAGTTGTCTTGACTGTTTCATGGCATTTATTGTACATTAATAAGTATACTTGTAATTGATCTGTACAGTATTGATTGTGGAATGTCTTCGAACGGTTATCTTGACTTTAAAAGGTTTGTAGAGTTTTGTGTTTTTGCTTGTTTTCCTTGTTGCTTTTCCAAGTGTTTCTTACATTCCCAAAACTAAAAGGTTGTAAATTACAAATTTTGCACTCCTCATTTTATAACAAATGTTCACCATAAAAAATAGTATCAACTGACTCGAAGTCCCGCCCCTTTTCGCAAACCTGGTACCTGTGTCAACTTATTCCTTTTTCTGGAAGTGTCATATAGGATTGCACGTTCAGTTAGCTAATATTGGTAAAATGATAGCTAAATAGATAGATAATGATTGATGTTGTCATGGTTTGGGCTTTTTGAAGTCATTTCCTGTTTTATTTTGTAGTCCTCGTCTTCCCTCGTGTCTTTATTTCCTGATTTCTGATTGTCTGATTGTTTGATTTCTGTTGTCGAGCCTAGCACACAGCACATCTTAGTACAGGAAACAGGAAACAGGAAAGCTGACTGAGGTACCAGTCTTGCTCAACTGTCATTGGAGCACAGAGTGAAAAGGGGCGGGACTTAGGAAGGGTCAATTGCTTTATGATTAAATTGAAGCATTCTGTAATTTTGATGTTGATTTATGAAACATTTACAGACGTGGCCTAAGGCACCAGTCTAGCCCCCTCTATGGGATTTAATTTAGACAGATTATGTATTTGTCAGACCCTGATTAAGACCTAGAATCGATGTACATACATCTGTTTGTTTGCCTTTGCTTGAAGAATAAATTTATAGGATCATTTAACCAGAAGACACAGTGCCTTACTTCTTTTCTGTAGTAGTGTGCAGGACTTTATATCAAGCAAGACTTCCTGGAACTTGTTGCCTTTATTTATATATTCTAATTTGCAAATTGAAAAATGACATTGTTTAGAAACAACAAGAGTTAACCTACAGAAAACATTTTTTCCAGTTTGCATATTCTTATTATAATGTCAACAATTTCTTAAGGCTTTTTAATTTATCAGCCAATTCACAGTACATACCATCCATATATTATTTAAAGTGTATACGTAACGTGGTTTGTACTGGCAATGTCAAATGTTTGAATAAAGCTTACAGGAAAAAATTGGAGGTCATTTATATTTAATAAGCTTTTAATGAATCATTAATTATTGATACTCAATTTCAACAAGGGAGCACCACAAAACTGAATCCTCCGATACTAATAAAAATAAAAACTGATATCAGTCATGTACTACCTGGGCCTGCTGTATACCAATTTTTCATCAATAAATAAAAGTGTCATATGCTGTATTTTGAACAAGGTAGTTTCTTCAAAGGGACATTTCACCTCAAAATCTAAAATATATATTTTATCCCTGGCCTGTAGTTCTGTTTTCATTTTGCGAGGCAACTAGGCTTCAAGTTATCGGTTTGTGTCTGCACCAAAGGTTGTGCAGCCAATCAGCATCCTAGGAGCAGGATGCTAGGAGACTACTAGCAGCTACAGGTGTGGTTTTAGGTGTGACGACAACATCTCAAACAAACAACATTGACTCATGAAGAGGTTATCTTAGATACTGCGACAATATCAGTTATATCAGAACTGGAGAGTATTTCTTCATTGAAAGAAGAACAAAGAACGACACTGAAGTTTTCGCTCGGCTCCTGACCAGCTTCAGCAAGAGTTTGATCTGACTGGTTGAAGTGATAGACAGATGTTTCATCAAATCACCCGTCAAGTATTTTCTGAAAGTGCCCGTCCTTTTTCGAACAGTTTCTAAGTGAGGCTCTGTCTAACAAACCATCTGGTGTGTCAGGCTAGTTCTATTCATCCATCTAGATGTTTTCAGTGTGAGTTGCAGAGTTTTAGAGAAATCAGCCGTAGAGATGTCCGCCTTCTCTCCAATATAATTGGACCACATGGTACTTGTGGTGTCTCAAAGCACCCAAAAAAATACACTGGAAAAATTCAAAATCAGTGTCTCTTTCCAAAAATCATGACCTGGTTACTGAAGATAATTCACAAACCTTGTTGTGAGCAGTTTCACATAGGAACTACTTTCTTCCTACAGTATAATTAAATGGAACTACTTTCTTTTCTACCATCAGCACCACAATTATACTGAAGAGAAGACAAGCATCTCTACGGTGGGTATCTCCAAAACTCTGCAACTCTCACTAAAACTATCTAGATGTATAAATAGTGATACAGGCCAGGGGAAAGATGCATTTTTGATTTTAGGGTGAATGATCTCTTGAAAAAAATACTTCAGCAAACCTCAATATTTTGCTTTGCTGAAAGTTTTGTGTCAACTACAGTTTTTCGTTCATTCATTGTCCAGTTATTCTTGAAGGGTTGTGGCAGGCTGGAGCCTATCCCAGCTGACATTGGGCGAGAGGTGGGGTACACCCTGGACAAGTCGCCAGTCACGCTCACATTCAGACCTATGGGCAATTTAGAGTTATCAATTAACCTATTAACCATCTAAACTACAGCAACCACAGTATTCAGCCAAAACTGCCGTGTGCCAGTGAGAAAGTTGTTAGCCTGTGATGTCAGAACTTTTTTGCTTGGTTTTGCTTTTTTTATGGATCAATAGACCTTTTTCACTGCAGCCATATTGATACGAAATAGAAAAGTTCCATTCCATTTAGTGTAGGTGAGCCTTTCCAGTGAGCCAGCACGCACATTACCAGCACCCTGACGGAATCGCACCTTAATTAGCATCACTGGTAACAGCTGGTAATCACTGGTGTTTATCCTACGATTTCATGCCAAGATGGCTGCTGTGATAAAGGTCTGTATGCTTGCTTCTTTTTGTCCGGCTCCTATACATTATGTCTCATTGAGCATAAAAATGCAGCCATGTTTAACATAATAATGTTACAATGTGAGCAGCATGAGAGTGTCAAATGTCACGGTATCTGTGGATAATGCTGTTATAAACGTCTGAGCATGTGTCTCAAGTATTTCATAAGCCTGCAGCACCTTTGTGACACTGATTATTCAAAAATTGGTTGCATTTACAAGACATTCTCTTCTCATGCAGTGCCACCATACAGCAGATACATGAGGACGACTTATCCTTGGACAAGAAAGGGAAATGGTTATAAAGTCAGCTTTTACCTATACACTGGACATACTGGGCGTGATTCACACTCCCTCTCCTCATACAGTGTGTCAGGACACTCTTGACCTCCATTAGCAGGCCTCTGAATGATGGTCCTGTAGCGAGACTGTGTGGCGGCGGTCGCATTATCTGTTGAACAAGAAACACAATCTTCACAAAAAAGGTTGCGTTCGGTGGCAGATTAGTTGCACAGTTGAATTTAAGTGAATGTTTTCCAGGAGGTGGAGAAAGAAAAATGATACTGGGACAAATGGCTGACATCTGGGACACCGAATAAATGGAGACACAATATCGCCAGCGCAGTCTAATATCTCGAGGAGGTGGCTAAAAAACAAGAGGTCTCAGAGTTGATTAGCTCGCCCTTGTGACTGCGATGTCCTCCACTTGACTGCAGTCTGTTTTCGGACACACCACACTGTAATGGCTTCATTTGGCTCGTGCTCTAAGGCTCATTACACAACACTAATTACTAAACATTGAAAATGGTGCAATTAAGAAAGTGATTACATCATCAGCGGACCCAATGGACTACAGCATATTTACAGAGACGAGATGCCTGCTCAATTCTTTCAGAAACAATTACATACTTTTTGATTTCCATGATACTTACAGTACACATATTGAAACCCATTAAATACACATTTTCCTCTTGATGTGTCAGCTTAATGTAATGGACAGTTAACATTGTCATTTACACTTAAGTGTAATCATTGAATACACCAGAGACGTCAGGGGGGCATATTTGTATGGCAATATTTCAAATCTCTAGCATCTATTGTCGTATACATATACACTGAGAGCCCCTTATGAGGTTTCTCTTATACTATATCTTGAAACTGTAGCCATATATAATAATTAGATGATATATTATTCACAACTCCAACTAACTTATTTTCATTTTGGAATAATTTGTCAATTAATTTCTCAATTTATTAACCAACAGTCCAACGAACCCCAAAAATCTTGTAGTAAAAATACTGTCGTTTGTGCCTGAAAGATTACTTAAACAATTAATCAGCTATCAGAATGTTTGTCCATCTTTTTTTTTTTGTCAATTGAATAACAATAATGAACTGAATGATCATTTCAGCTTTAATATCGTGTACCATAAAGGCAGAGTTGGGAGGTTACTTGTAGTCTGATACAATCATTGATTACCTGGTAAAAAAAAAACACATTCAGTGACCTAATCCAAGTATCACAACATGATAGTAATGTAATGTGATTACTTTCCATTACTTTTGGATTACCTCAATACCAAATGGTGAAACAGTTAAGCCTAATAAAATGTTTTAAGCTTGTTGTCAGATTTATTAATGGTTTGTTCAGCGATTCCTTCCTTTGTTATGCGCAAATGCATGTTAAGATTATTAGTGGTAATTATGCTCATTTAAATGTGCTTTGTTAAGTATGCAATTCATACTTTACACTCAACGTAAACTGACAAACATGTGGTGGTGTTGTGAGACTTGTGAAGGGTTTTAATGTGTGTGGACTGTGCATGGTAGTATATTCTTTATTTTAAAATGTATTTTAAAATTGTAATCTGCTAATAATCCAAATTTTTACTAGATGTATCTGTAATCTTCACAAGTATCACAACAGCACCATAAGTTTATGTCAGTTTACTTTGAGGGCAAAATCTGAATTTTATACTTAACAAAGCACATTAAAATGTGCATAATTACAGCTACTAATGCAAACAAGGTTTCTGCCTGACAGTGATGTTATGTTTTGCAGTCTTAGTTTGTGCATATAATAAAACCAACAATGAAATATACAATGACAATAAAATGCACAGGTGGGAGAACAAAAAGCCTTGAGGGCTTGTAAAATAAACCCACCTAACATTAAAATTAAAGACGGCTACAATGCCACAAATGTATTAGTTTTTAAAAATGTTAAAACACCTAAAAGGGAGGAGAGAATGCAGTTTTCTCTTTTTTTTTAAAGATCATAAATGACTAGTGACTGTAAAGTGAAGCAGAAAAGCTGTTCTATATGACTGGACGTATGGACCGAAAAGGTTAGTTCTGTAAAACTGACTTCAGATCTGGTGATAAAAACTGTGTATCTGAGATCTTGATACAGAGAAACTTTGATTTGATTGCATTATCCTGGTTACACCCTGGCAGTATGACAGGCTCGAGCACACTGAGTTCATCTAAATTCATTAGAGGAGGTACCTGGCACACAGGTTGACGGGCAGGCTGACCATTCACTGAAGGGGGTCACGATGCAGTCTTTCTTGCAGGGAAGCAAACAGGGTCGGACGGTTTCAGGTCGAGCAGAATCCGAACACCTAAACACACAGACAAACAGTGGTCTTAAATTCTCTTCATCCCCCAGGCGATGAATGATGAACGTCCTGAGTCTCGCTGGTAACAGGACAGTGCAGTGAAACAGCTGCCCTGTCCTTGACATCACACATCTCCCCACAGAAAACATGATTGATTACATGTCCCCCTGCCTGCACGCTCAGGCAAAAGGTGGACAAATATAAAAATTTACAGTTTTCTCACATATTCAGTTGCTTCCCAGGGTACAAATATTGCTCTATGAAAAGAAAAATACTCCTGCTATTCAAGTGCACAAAGTGCCTGTATTTTATGGTTCATGATACTTTGTCAGTTTTAAAACCCAATTATCTCAAAGCTGCACTAATAAAAAACATTTTATATCAACTACGGATCAAATGCACCATGTTTAAAGTGGAAGGAGTGGTTTAGTTACGAACTATCACCCAGCTTTCAGGTCCTGTCAGTTCTATGGAACCTTTTAGCCTGTTTTCAATCATTGCTTTCAGTTTCCATCCTGCAACTCCATTCTCACCATCTCTCCAAAAGAATCTGTTTTAAGGTAAAAGCTCTGACCGACCCATTGTACACTACTAGCCCATCACCAAACAGCAGATAGACAAAGTTAGCAACAGGCTGGAGAGCAAACGCTGAAGACAGATATCTTTCTCACAAGAGATCTAATGAGAGAAAATGAATCCAAATTAATGCTAAAATTGCTCCATGTAGTTGAACTGTAGTCAAATCTATTGTATCAGGATAAAGTACTGGAGATGTGTCGTCTCGTTTTCAAGGGGGTCACTGACAACACAAGGCACAACACATGACACAAAAACGCAACAACGCACGGGGTAAATTAATGCAATCTGCACGATAACAAAAACAGAAACGAGCTACAACCTTTGATAGACATATGAAAAATGACACTACGGTAATTTATAGCATTACTGTGAACACATGCAATTTGTTTTAATATAAGAGAATAAAACATTTTAAATAAGCCAAATTATGAAAGAGAATGAATACGTACATGTAAATTATTCCAGTTGGAAGGAGCTAAAGAGGCAGCTGACACCAGTCTTGTGAGAGAGTGTGTACCAAACACTGGTACGCTTCTGATGTCTTGTGAAGTGAGTCACTTTCTGACATTAAATGTAAAACAATGGTCTGGAATGATGCAGAACACCAATTCCAAAATTAGCTCAGTTTATAATGTGCTCAATGTGGTGTGTGAAATTTCTGAAGTCAATCCATATCCCTAAATACTTAATTCTATCAACTTTCTGTAGAGGAATATCAGCTTAACACGCTTAACCCAGAGTTGTATTTTGAATTCTGTCTCTTACCAAGGACCATTGTATAATACTGTATTTTGTTTTTCAGGAGTAGTTTTGTTCGCTGAAAACCAAGCTTGTAGAATGTTAAAGTCAGATTGCGAAGCCTCTTGAACATGTGACTAAGAATATTTTGATGCAAATACAGTGGTATCATCTGCATATAATTTAACACAACTCAGAAATATATGAATGGTAGATCATTAACAAAAAATATAAAACAGACTTATTCCTGAAGTAGAGCCGAAGGCACAACTTTTAAGAAAGTAAGCAAATCTGATTTACACCCCTGCACAAAAACACATCACTTTCTGTTATGATGATACAAATTACGCCACAATGCATGTTGGGGAAGGCGAACAGTGTGGAGCAAGATTATAAAAACACGGCTCCAGTAAGATTACCACTATCAGATGAAAAGAAAACACCATTATTGAAGAAAGAAGCAGTTGTGGACATGTTTGATCTAAAACCAAACTGACATAGAAATATGAAAATATTATAATGAGGTACTGTAAATAATTTATTAGAATTCTTTTCAAGTATTTTCCAAAAATATAATGGAACAAATAACTGAAACAGGTCTTTAATTATTGGGCTCAAGTGCGTAACCAGCTTTATGCAGAGGAATAATGTGTGTATTGTGCATTACGCTTCCATGTTTGTTGACTCACACAGATAACGACAGATTAAACTCATATGCGAGTGGACACATAAGAATATTAACAAAATGTTGTTGTTGTTTGTTCTCTGTTTACCATTTTCCTTTATGTCTGTTGATTTATGTCATGTTTTGTTAACTAACTGGAAATAAAAGTCAGGTTAACAGAGCAAAACATTCAATTTGAACTGACATAGTCAGGAATGAGTAATTAAGAGCAATTAGATTTAACATTTCTGACTTAAATCTGGTTGATGTTTCTCTGTTGTCTATGTGTGAACGTTCCCTTGTTTGACAAGATTTTGTCCATGCATCCTTTTGCCTAAAAAGATATGAGTTAAGAGTTGATTCAAGGTAAATGTCTACCCACAACTTTTCAAAATTTCCAGGGGGCATGTTTATTGACCACCCTGGTGAATTTGGAGTAGAAAAAATCCCACAGTGTTTTGACCATTAGGTATAAACTGGAGTCTATCCTCATAAATATTTCTGCTGGATTCATTCACAGCTAACATATACCAACTTAATGAGGTGATAATTTGTCTGTTGTGTTTTCTGTGTTGCTGGACTATAAATGTTTAACACAAACTTTATTGATAAAACATAAAGCAGGTTCATAAGAAATTACTTCTACCCTACTTGTTTTCGGACATTAATTATTCATTTATGTTGTTTATTGTATATTTTTCTTACTATGTTACTAATCAATGACAATATTTAATATATAAATACTTACAGTACTGGTGTTTATGTACACAGTACATGCAGTGAATTATAATTACCAAATTTGTAACCAGGACATTGTTGGCAAAAGTAGGAGAAACAACTTTAGGTTCAGTTTAAACAACCAGGTGAGTGCATTTATCTCCCCGTATACATGTTCAAAGCAGCCACAGTACTCTTTTGTTGCCACCGAGGAGACAGAGTGTTCTAGGAGGAAAAATCAATCAAAGTCCACAGCATGGCTGCTAATTAAACCTGAGAAAAGTGAGGATATGCAAACTGTTTACCAATGAATCATTCCTGCCACACCAAGGACACCATTACCTGCTTTTTAAGGAGCATTTCGCAGACTTACGCCTCCGTCTTAAATTAGAAAAAATAATCACGTACTTCCTCTTTATTTCGGCTGCTACATCTTGTGTAACATATCTGTAATGTACCCTTTGGCTGTGTTGCATTTTATGTGTTGTGCAACCTTGAAGTGTTGCGGATTAATGCAGCTACGTAAAATCAAATAAGTCTAAGCTTTGATGTCTTCATCAACCCCCCCCCCCCCCCCCCCCCCCCCCCAA
>JAJHUR010002071.1:2598-26579 GCA_027495735.1 Lutjanus campechanus | reverse complement strand
TAAAACCAGTTTTTATGGGCTTAGGAATTGTTTTTCAATCAATTAATTAAAAAATTTCCATAATATTATAATAGAATAGAACTAAAACTAAGACTGCAACGAATAAAAACTGAAAATAAAAAGCAAAATAAAAATTAAAATAATAATATCTCTGATGTGCACTCACCGCTCTTCCACTCGGGGTGGCACATCCTCAGGTCGCGGCACATGCGGGCGGGGCTCTTCTGGGTACCGTCGGGGCTGCGGATGCTCTCAACCTTCTGGGTCAGGGTCTTCAGGGTGGTGTCGACCTCCATGTCACGATCGCGCATCATGTTGGGGTCGTCGGCGCGGTAGTGGCCACCGCGGTAGGGATCGGGTGCCTTCTCCTGAAGAGGCTGGCTGACGAACTCGAATCCAGAGCCGGGAGGTCCAGGAGGTCCGGCGGGTCCAGGAGGTCCGGGAGGACCCTGTTTGGAGACACCAGGTGATTACAAACTGTAGACACATTAGACAAGTGTCTAAGTGTACAGGGATTTGGTTAAAACCAGAGGTGTACAAACATCTGTACTTTCAAACTGGCTTGTTACTTTAACTTTGATGCATTTAAGGGGAATTACTGATTATTTTTATTTTGCATCGTTGTGCGACACCTTCATCAAGACTGATTTGAGACTAAATGGATGAGACAATAACACAAAGAGAAGATGATTCCTTGGTGTATGCATCAGAGCATATCACACACAACTGATGAAACAAAGACAAAAATGACAGAAAAGCTGAGGTTTAGTTAGCTTTGCACAGAGACATCTGGTAGAAATGTCCCACAGAGAGCGACTTTTCACTTTTATTCTTTAAGTACATTTCAGAGCCTGTACTTTTTCACTTCTACTTGAGTTGAATCAGGACTTCTACTTTTACCAAAGTATCTGTACTTCTACTTGAGTAAAGAATGTGTGTACTTTCTGCCACCTCTGGTTAAAACAAGGATTGTAGTGCAACTTACAGCAGGTCCCATCTCTCCGTTGCGACCGCGAGGTCCAGGGGGTCCGATGGGTCCGGGCAGACCGTTCATGCCATCCTTACCAGGGCTGCCGCTAGATCCAGAAGGTCCCTGTGCAGCAGAAGTAACACGATCACTTCATGAATCAACAGTTCAGCTCACCATTTTACTGAGATTACGGGCATGTGCATGGCAAACATCTCCATTATTATAACTTATCACATGGATTTGTTTAACACTCAATTCTGATTTGTCAGTTGTTTTTTTTATTTCTGAAAAGCAGACCGTTGCTATGAGGAACTGATTGTTGCTATGCACAGAGCTCTGATCAGAGACTCTGTAGGTGTGATGAAATCATTTTTAAATTAATATTTTGTCAAATTATTGATTTTTGAATTATACATAGACTCTACACAGCTGAATTTTTACATCGCTTTTATCCTGGTCAATGAAAAGATTATGCAGAAGACTTAACACTGTCTCTCAAAGCACCAGATTGGTAGTAAATTAATTTTTTGCGAAGGTAAATCAGATGTACTTACTCTAGGTCCAGCAGGTCCGGAGGCACCAGCGGGTCCTCTCTCTCCAGCAGCTCCCTACAGGCAGAAAAAGGACATTTCAATATAAAATGAGAAAGGTTGAGCTTGTTTGATGCAGTCATCTACAAATTTTTGCTTGCTTCTCTAGCACAGTTACTTACAGCAGGTCCGGGCAGACCCTGCATGCCAGTGAATCCTCTGTGTCCCTTGTGGCCTCTGTCTCCAGCCTCACCAGCCTCTCCTCTGTCTCCCTTGGCACCAGCAGGGCCCTGAGCAACAGCAACAGCAGGTCAACACAAGACTAGAGACATGTTATATATGTTACTGATGAATATTATGTTATGATGAACTTACAGCAGGACCACGGACACCAGCGGGACCAGCAGGACCGGCGGCACCAGCAGCACCCTGAAGGAAAATCACATCACAATAAAATTAAACATTATCTGCGCGGTGAGTTACCAGATTTAATTCCATTTTGATAAGCTGGAAGGGGGGCTTACAGTCTCTCCGCGGTCACCAGACTTGCCAGATGGGCCAACAGCTCCGGGGGCTCCAGGAGCACCAGGGGATCCAGGAGGTCCAGAAGGTCCACTCTCACCACGGTCTCCCTATAGGAGCAAATCTCCAGTGAGGTAATGCTAAAGGAAGCTAAAGGCTAATTTTGTGTTGCAATCTGGAAGCTCAGTGGACTAAATATTAAACAGCAGGTTTGGTGTTTACAGATCATTTGATGATTTGAGGCTTGAGAATGATGGGAGTTAACCCTGGAAGAGGCGGGGGTTTACCTTGGGGCCAGGAGCTCCATCGCGACCAGGGGCACCATCGTGACCGGCAGATCCCTGTGGAGAAGCAGCGAGGATGATCAGTCATTGTAATGTTCAATGGTTAGCTTCATGCTCGAGAAGCCATTCTGTGATGAACCAAACTGTTTATAAAGTGCATCATTAAACAATGAAAGCTGAACTATCCAAGTACTCTAGACACCTAATAAAATGGTGCTAGATAGAAATAAAAGTGGTTCTTTGGCTCGTAATCATATGGGAACCACTTTTCGTGCTATATAGCTCCTACTTTTAAAGGTTTTATAGCATCTTTGTCAAATGACGCTATATTAAACATCAGAGGTGTCACGTATCACTATATTAACAGTAGCTTTTGTTTTCGTTTAAGAATTTCTAGTTTTTGTGTGTGCGCGTCTCTGATTCAGAGCAGAGGCCTTCTCATACCTCACGACCAGCCTCTCCAGTAGCACCAGACAGTCCAGGGGGTCCAGCAGGTCCGGGGGGTCCACGCTCACCAACAAGTCCAGAAGGTCCCTGCTTACCAGGCTCACCCTGAAGACAAACAAGAGAGAGAGGTCAGTTCTGGCAGAGGAGAGATTGTATCTCAGTGGGACCTTCTTGCCTAAATAATGGATAAATAAATAAAAATACTCACAGATGATCCAGGCAGACCAGGGAAACCACGCTCTCCACGCTGTCCGGGGAGACCTACAATACCACGCTGTCCAGCAATACCTTGGGGTCCGGGGATACCAGAGGCACCCTGCACAGAATGACACAGTGGTCAGTTAGTGGGCACAGATCACTTTAAGGACTCACAAATCTTGACAGAACATCTATTGCAGAATTATCACTCACAGGGGCACCATCAGCACCAGGAGATCCCTTATCTCCACCAGGTCCTGGGGCTCCAGCAGCACCAGCCTCACCAGGGCGACCAGCAGGTCCAGTCTCACCACGGCCTCCTCTTGCTCCATCTTTGCCAACGGGTCCAATGGGTCCAGGGGGTCCGGCAGCTCCCTAGAGACACACAGAGGATTCAAGTCATTCAGTTATCATAGAAACAGACCAAAGACAAGACTGTGCTGATTATTCCAGTAGATTATGTGGATGAGGTGAAACTTACAGAGGGGCCAGGGGGTCCAACTCTGCCAGCAGGTCCAGGGAAACCAGTAGCACCCTACACACACACACACACACACACAGAGAAACAAAACAGATGAGACTTCATGCAACTTCAAACGGCATCGCTGATTTCACCGTTTGTTTTACCTAATTCAGTTCCCAACCTTTTATCCTTAGGGGTCCCTTTTATATCACTGAGTAAGTGACAGCCCCTAAGTGATATCGTGGGTTATTTCATATTATATATTATATCTAATGCGTAACAATAACAGTAGAGAACAACTGATAAAGTGTACAATTAACCCAAACAGTGACCACAAAACTGCAGGAAGTTTGTGTAAAAATGCTGAGATATAATCCTATTGTATATTTTTTTAAAAAGGTTTTCTTTTACCCCTCGTGACCCCCTGTGAAGCTGTGATGACCCGTAGTGGGGGTCGGGATCCCCAGGTTGGGAACCAGTGATCTAATTCTACAAAATTTCACACAATAACGGGATACTTACAGGAGATCCAGCACCACCACGAGCACCTTTGGGTCCAGGAGGACCAGCAGGTCCCTGTTGACAAAAAAAACCACTTGTAAGTGAAAGAAAAAGAACAATATAATATTTATCAAAAAATAAATACTGAACTCGGTAGCAGCACTCGAAATTAAGGATGTCACCTTATAAAAATAGTATCTGGGACCATAATGGGACAGTAGATAAACCAAATTTCCATCTAGGTGTTTGGATAAACTAACTTACTGTTACTTTCTTTGAAAAAAATACTGAAACATAAAGGTAGAGTCAATAGTTTGTCCAAGCTCTTCCTAAACGGAATCAGAACATCAAATACCAACGTTTTCTGATTGTGAAATGTCCCATGCACAGCAAAACAATGAGACAAAATAAAGAAATACAGGCAAGGGAGCAGGTTCTTTTCAGGAAAATGTTGCAGGTTATACCTTTAATAAAGTGACATATTAACAGTCCTACAGCGAATGTAAATGACTGCTAGTTCATTCAATCGTTCATGGTCAGTCACTCACATAGGTGCGTTATTTTGATGAGTGCTCCTGCACATGTGTAGCTAAACATGTTAGGGCTGCAACTAGCAATCACTTTCATTATCAATTAATTTGTTAATTATTTTCTCAATTAATCTATGGGTTGTTTGTTCTATAAAATGTCAGAAAAGGGTGAAAAATGTCAAAGGCCATAGTGATGTCCACAGGCCAAAGATATTTAGTTTACTGTCATAAAAATGATTAAAGAAACCAGAAAATATTACTCAAACCAATGTTAATCTTTGATTCATAATCGATTAATCATCAACTCTGAATTTTCATACCTAAAAAACATCTGTGTAACATGATGCAGAAATTAACGCTGCATGTGCATGTGACCTACGTTTTGGTGCATTTTGTGCTATTTTTTAGCTCAGAGCAGGCGTATCCACCAAGGTAGGGCAGCTGAGTATTTTCCCAATTTAGAAACCCATCGTCTATCGTTTGATTATGATTTAGCATTCACATGCATTCTTATATGCCAATAGGTGTTTATAGAGTGTTTTCTCCACATGTAGCACCCGTGGCTCTGTGTATAACAAAAATTGAACACTGTCACAGTGTTCTTCAAGGTTGCTTTGACTTAATGTCTGTGCCAGAGTATTTGTACATGCTAACTGAGCTGCACCATGTTGGTCTGCAGTGCATGAAAGTGTCTTACTAGGGTGCTCTGGTAGCTCAGTTGGTAGAGAGCCCTCAGCAGTGTCCCTTTGCTGCATGTCTTCCCCCCGCTGTCCAAATAATAACTGTACTGTTAAAATTTATGTACTTGAGCAGCTGTGTCAGATTGGATAAAAAAAAAACTAAAGTCTGGGACAGTTGAAAGAAGAATTCAGGACAGTTGCAGGACACTTGAGGAGAAATTTTCATTTCGAGTGCTGCTGGAATTCTGGGAATCCATGACATGGTTGAAGCCTACCTGAGGACCAGCAGCTCCAACAGGTCCGCCGGGTCCAGGAGCACCAGCGTCTCCCTTGGGTCCAGTGTCACCAGTCTCTCCCTTGGCACCAGGCTGACCATCAGCACCCTGAAGGTTGAGGACAAGAGAAGGAACAGCTCAACATGTGCTTGTGCTGTAACAGAACACATCCGAATCTGGAGACAAATATCAGTTTTCAGTCTAAAATGGATTCTTACAGGAGGTCCAGCGAATCCAGCGGGTCCAGCAGGTCCAGTCTCTCCACGCTCACCCTGTCCAAGTCACAAGGAGAGAAGATTTGAGTCATAAATGTACAACATATGTCACAATATTGTGTTTGTTTTCTAGTCCTCAGTCAGGTATGTGTGTTTGGAGAAGAACTTACAGGGGCACCACGAGGTCCAGTGGGTCCAGCAACTCCAACGGGGCCACCCTCACCCTAAAAGCAGAGGTGGAAGAGAAGGACAGAGAGGTCAGAAGAGTTGTACCACAGAAATCTTGTTCAAAGAAACCCAATCCAGAGCAAAAACAGAACTGAAGTGAATTCTTGTCAAACATATTTGCTTGTTTCACGCTGACATTTGTGAAGTTAAAAACAAAATCCTGTCTGGTCTCACCTTCTCACCCTGAGGACCGGGAGGTCCAGGCAGACCAATAGCACCAGTCATACCACGACCGCCATCTTTGCCAGCAGCACCATCAGCTCCCTTTGTGCCACCATCTCCCTGAAGAGAGAGAAAGTTTTGTTAAGATTGCTTGTGATGATATGAGAAAAGTTTCCTTAAGAACCCAAATATGTTACCACTTTATATTTAGCTTGTATATATTGTTTCCTTTTGCTTATATTACTTGTTTACTTATTTATTATGCATTTCTTGTTCTTGTTGTTTGACATCCTAACCACAAAAGGTAATTAAACATCTGAAAAAATGAACTTAAATGAGAGAAATAATCTTTCTTTCCAAAATCTCTAAAAATGCCTTTGTCACAATAAACACTAATGAAAATACAGTATTTTTCTCTTATATTCAGTGTTATTATACTTACATTTTATACAATGTAAACCTTGTACAACATGCTTTACCTGAAAGAATACTTAAAGCTACTATAAGGAGTTTTTAACTGGTTATAAAACACTATACTGACCTACATAAGCACTCTATGACTCTATGACCTACATAAGCACAAAAGTGCAACAACAGTGAGAAGATCGACTGTTTCTGTATAGTTGTCTTTAATGCCTGCCACCAGGTCGGATTGCCCTTGAAATCAAATAAAAAGAGCCTGTGTTTGCATTTTCCCAGGCAGAGTTATGGTCGTACAGTTGCTGGGTAAAAAGAAGCAGGAGGAGATTTAGATAATTTTATTTTTGACTTTATATTCTGTGGTTATAACGGCAAAAACATACGTACTGATTTTGTCCGCAGGGGGCCTCCAAAATCAACAAAATATGAAAGTTTTTTTGTAGTAGCTTTAAATAAGATCACGCCAATGAAGTAGAAATTAATTTAAAAAAATAGTTTTAACCGTTTTGAAGAGACAAGCTGCAGCTGGACATGTGTAATACTCACTCTCTCTCCCTTGGCACCGGGGAGACCAGCAGCTCCACGCTCACCGGGCATTCCCTGCATACCGGGGGATCCCTGAGCACCGGGGGCACCGCCAGCACCAGGCTCTCCCTGCACACACACACACAAACAGAAAAATACACATTAAAATCATCAGTAATACCATGCTCAAAAAAAAGCTTTAAACCAAAGTGAAATAAAGGATGGACGGCATTGATTTGCAATGGGTTTTAAAGGCCTCACCACTAGACTAAAATACTAACCCTCATTTTCATATTTATATAGTGTTATATTTTATCGATCTCATCCCATATTTATTTATTTTTTCTAAATTTATATCATTATGGCTCATGCTGCTACTGCAACTACTGCTCTGACTGCTGAGCTAACCCATTTTCCACATCTGGTACATTTCATTGTACCGTTGACCCTGTGTTAACCCACATATGACTAATAAAAAAAGAACTGGACTGGTCGTGTTCAGGCCCTGTGAGAAACTGCAGTTTGGACTGGCTGGTTGCTCAAAAGTAAATTAAATGTAAACAGATAAGCATTTGGGAGTGAATTCTCATCTATTCTCATGTCAGTTGGTAAATTTGTCCAAACCAGGCACTGAATTTGTGTTTTCTGACCATCTCAGCTCTAAATGCGTATGGATATGAGACGTGTTAAATATCCTGCAGGTCCTAAATGTTTTACCAGAATATACCAGACCACATAGGGTGTGAAGGAAGGGATCACATGGCATGTTATGATGTCAGGGTGGGATGCAGGATAGCTGTCTTAAACACTGATTAGTACATTTATATTGTGTATTGTTACTGGCTGTTCTTTGTGGTCCTGGATTAATGTTTATTTTCCTACTAATGCACTTGTTACATATCTTAACACCTTAAAATAAAATTTCAACTACAAAGAGTATGTGTTTATGTCAGGTCCGCCTGAAAATTGAGATTTCTAGTCAAAAAATCTTTTTGACAACTTAGGCGCAAAGATCAGTTTTTGAGAACTTCTTTTAACCCACCTTGGGTCCTTCGCTACCAGCGGGGCCAGGAGCACCACGGGGTCCAGTTGGTCCAGCAACGCCGGGAGCGCCGCGCTCGCCAGGGAAACCTCTGTCGCCCTAAAAGAAGAGAAAGGACACGTCGGTCACAACCAGGAGTCGTGTTTGCCGCTTGGATGAGGAAGACATCTTGTTTCCAAAATGCAGGAGATACTCACTCTGGGTCCAGATGGGCCGTGGGGTCCACCCTCACCAGGAGCACCCTGAACAAAAGAGGATGAGGAGACAATCATGAAGACATTCAATGTGCTTTATAATATAAATTATAAATAATATTCCATCTATGTGAGCATGCACTGTATATTGCACTTTTTTGGTGTATGTACACATGTTGCTGCTCAATTTTGTGTGTTTTGTGTGATTATTGCTGTTTTTATTATATGTACTGCCCTTTAACTTGACTTTTTACTGTGCGTTTGTGCAAGATCAAATACATCTGACCAGTGACTCAGACTTAATAAAATACATGTGCATGGCGACCTTACAAGCACAAACAAGTTCAGATACGAGGCAGACAATTCCCTGTGATTCTTACCTGCTCACCGGGCTTGCCAGTCTCACCAGTAGCGCCTTGGGGTCCAGGAAGTCCCTGCACAAGGAAAGAAAACAGGGTTGATGAGTGGAACAGCTGAGAAATACAGTATACCAACAAAAAGAAAAAAAGACAGCACTCAGGCTGCTGAGGTGGCCTCCAAACCTACCTGGAATCCGGGAGGACCAGCAGGTCCCTGCTCTCCCTTCTCACCAGCAGGTCCCTGAGCAGAAAGAAGAACAAAAAATAATGAGAAACCTTCCAACAGATAATGTAAACGCTCATTTTGTATTGAGTTAAATCCATAAAGTGTCCAACTAAATCATCTCAAATCAAGTCAGAAGATACGTACAGCGGGGCCAGAAGGTCCAGGAGCACCAACGTCACCATCCTTACCAGGAGCACCCTGTGAAAAAAAGCATCACCCAAACCAATTATCAGCTGTTTTTATGCTTTTTTGCACTTTTGTTTTAATATAAAACATATTTTGGTTTGATCTGTGTAGTTTTAAACATATATAAGCACTTACAACGGGGCCAGTAGCACCACCGGGTCCTCTCTCACCAGGCTTGCCAGACTCACCCTGTTAAAAAGAACAAAAATGCAGTTACATCAGTATTCCTGTTAGAATGGACTTTTATTCATACTTTTCACTCATTTACCCGATGTTACCGATTTCTGAGTGATTTTCTAAAGCTACATTGTACGTGTAATATCAACAAAGGGATTAATAAACTAGCAAGCAATGATCCTGTGAATGCACCTCCTGCAAAAAGACCTATTTTTGGGGATGGTCAGTTAACTCACAGCGGCTCCCTTGGGTCCGGGGAATCCCATAACTCCGGGCTGTCCTCTGGATCCAGTGGAGCCAGGAGGTCCAGGGCGTCCATCGGCTCCTTGGGCACCCTAAAGATCATCAGAGGACAGAAGAATACTGAAAAAAAATGACTCTCCTCTCATGATTATAGTTATTCTTTAAAACATGTTCAGCTAAATCCTCACTGTCAGAAACTATTCAGGAGTCAGAACTTACAGCAGGTCCGGCTTTGCCGTCAGCTCCGGGGCTTCCGGGGCTACCAGTCACTCCCTGTGGAGCGAATATGACGAAGAGTCAGTGAGTATGAAGACAAACAGATAGAAGTCATACATGAAGTGCAAATGCAGATGTGCAGATGTACAAAACTTCCTGTGTTCTAATATGTCACCAACATGAAACAAGAACTTTGGATGACACTTTACATTACAGTCTCAGTAATAACATGATAATAATGGGGTAGTAATGTGATCATTAAGAGGCAATATTTAAGTAATACCAAAGTAATGACCAGGTAGCAGCTTGGCATTAACAATGGTTGATATTAGACTGAAAACAAATGGTAATAATGGCCATATTTAAAGACAGCAGCAAGGCTATTAGCTAACTATTTTGTAATAGTATAGTAATATTTTTGTAATAATATGATAAAATGGTTCATTTAGTGCAACATTTGGAATAAAAATAGCAATAAGGTGACATTAATGGACTATTAACCTGATAATAATGAGGTAATGTAGGTAATTTATGCAAATGAGTGCATATTTAATTAAAAACTTGTGACAGAAATTATTTTTCTCTTAATGAACTGGGTGTTTTATGTTGATATCTACGAGTTAAAATTTTCACCCTATCCATCTGTCGTGCCCGGCCCTAAAGAGAGCTTCTGTGCAGCTTCGTCTACACCAAAATGTTTCACCTGTAGAAATTCGCTTCAGAACTCACCTTGGATCCAGGTGCGCCAGGAGCACCAGGTGCGCCAGACTCACCAGTGGCTCCCTGAGCTCCCATTGGTCCGGGGGCACCACGCTCACCAGGGCCTCCCTGTCAGTACAAGAGAAGAAGAGTGAGGAGAAATCTCGTGCATGTTGCATGTTCATATTGAGACTATGAAATCAGGCAAACTGGTTGTATATAGGTGTGAATGCTTTTAGGCTTAACTGAGCTGGAAACAAAGATCTTTAGGGTGGATTCACTGACTCACCTTGCCACCAGCAGCTCCATCAGCACCAGGGAAACCACGAGCACCAGGGGCACCCTAATGTGAGAACAGACACATCAACCGATGTCAGTAACTGCAGGGGCAAATCCCCCCGGGAATTTAACATACTTTAAATGTGCAGAACGCTTTGTAGGGACATGGATTACAGGATTTTAACATGAAGATGAGACTGCTTCACTAATATGAGTGAGTGACACATATAACATCGTGGCCATTTTCAATATTATGTTGCTCTCCTGCAGAAAGCGTGCTAAACGGCAGCTACACTGTCTCACAGACATCGATGTGAAAGAAGAGGTAACATACACGCTCTCCAGGGGGTCCACGGGGTCCAGCACCACCGGGCTCTCCACGGGGTCCTCTCTTTCCTTCCTCACCGGAGGGGCCGGCAAGTCCCTGAACTCCAGCGGGGCCCTGGAAGAGAAAGCAAGGTTGTTAGAAACAATTTGCTTCCTAATATCAAACAAAATTAAATGCCAAAAATGTGTGTTGTGAAACTTACAGACTCTCCCTTGGCACCAGGCTCTCCCTTAGGACCAGGGGCACCGGGGTCACCCTGTTGGCAAAAACACATTTTATTTAGGCTGTCAGGAACAAAGTGGTCTGATATAAAAACTCAAACTCACACAGTCCATCATCTACTCACGTTGTTACCCTTGGGACCAGGAGCACCGACAGCTCCCTGAGCTCCAGCGGGGCCACGAGCGCCAGGGAAACCGGGAGCACCAGCGATACCAGCAGCACCCTGTGGGACAGAGTCGGACAGTCAGGACACTACTTCATAACACAGGACACGAGTGGAATAAACGTGATCAATGAGTGTGATACTTACAGGAGCACCCTTAGACCCAGCCTGACCATCAGAACCGGGGGCACCCTGTTGAGAGAGAAGAGAAATAAATACGATTATTTTCAGTATTGATTAAACTCACAATTATTTTAACGATTAATAGTTTAGTCAAGAGCTGCTACAACTCGGTTAATCGATTAGATGTCAACTATACATCAATCACCAACTATTTTGATTGCTCAGTAATCGTTTTCAGTTATTGTTTTAATTTAAAAAAAAGGTTCAAATTCTCTGATTTTTGCTCCTCAAATGTGAATACTTTCTGATTTCTTTACTCCTCTGTGACAGGAAACTGAATTTCTTACTTTGGGTTGAGGACAAAACAAGATCATCTTGTACTTCGGGAAACACTGATCAACATTTTTCAACATTTTCTCACATTTTATGGACCAAATCAAGAAATAGTCGTCAAATCAATCAATAATGACAATAATCATTAGTTGTGGCACTAGTTTAGTCAATAGAATGTCAAAGAATTGTGAAAAACGCTCATCAAAGTGGCATCTTCAAGTTGCTTCTTTGATTGAACAGTCCAAAACCCATTTTACTATCATAAATTAAAAAGAAAAGCAGCAAATCCTCACATTTTTGAAACGGGAATCAGCAAATGTTGACATTTTTTCTTGAAAAATGACTAAAACAATTAACTGATTATGTAGCTGAAGCCTAATTTTCTCTCGATCGACTAATCGTTGCAGCTCTAGAACAAAAAAAAAATGATGAAACTATGAAATTCCATTCAGCATTTCTATTTTTCCCTGTGTTAATGTGAAATTCAAAAAGTCCACCATCTACTCACAGCGGGTCCAGCAGGTCCAGCGGGTCCTGGGTTACCAGGCTCACCACGGGCTCCCTGGGGTCCCTCACCTCCACGGGCTCCAGCAGCACCAGTCTCTCCCTGTGGAAGGAAACAATAACATCTCAGAAACCTGCAACCTGAATATTGTAAGTGGATTAAATATGCATGTGAATTACATTGTAAAGAGAAGCTAGCAGTCTATAAAACTGTGGTATGTTGCCCTATTTTTGTCCAAGTTTAAGTTTGAAATAGGAATGAAAATAAAGATATTCCACACTGGACACTGAGACATTTATTCTGTTAATATACAGTATTTTGCACAGACTTTTTGGATAATGTGTATTGTAATTGTACATGGTGTTCCTTGATTATTATTTCTCTTTAAATTTCTTGTATTTTTATTTTTCTTCACTTTTCATACCTGTGCTTCATTGTTTAGCAGCATACAGAGTGGAAGCCAAAGGAAGATTTTTTTAACTGTGCAGGAAAACTTGATCAATAATGCTTTTGACTGGATTTGACTTGAAAATAGCCTAAATTATCCAGTATCATTTCAAACAGTTTCACAGCCCAGTTTCTGACTGCATTTACTGCTCTCCTCCTCTAAGTTCTTAAAATATTCTTCACTGATGACAACCAGGAAGAGGGAGGGGGCGTTTCAGAGAGGTAAGGTACCATTAGAGGTCTACTGATGCCATCTGGTGGCTGCAGTGTTCACCTGGTGTCGACGGTATTAGGCCAAATATTTAATTTTCAGTTACAGCATGATGGCTGATGCCTGACATTGAAGAGCAGAGAGTGTAACTGGTCTGATATATGTGGGATTAACATTGGGAAGTTTCCCCATCCTGCAAATACTAACATCTCCTACAGTCTAAGAAGGGTGAGCGGGTTTAATCATTACAGTTTTTCTACTAATGCACAAGACCAGGGACATATTGAGGCAGCTAGTCAGGTGGATAATAAAAGAGACAGGAACTAATTTGACCACCAGTCAAATGGAAAGTGAATGTTCAAATTTTATCAGCCATTCAGTGGATTGCTGATGTTTTGTTTGGCTGGTGAGTGAAGCAGATCTACCGACCTCTTGCATATTTAAGTAGGCATTTGTCTGGTGCTAACTTTGTGCCCTTGAAGGAGGTGAGGGGCTAATGAGTAAAAAGAATAGCATGTTAGACATGGAAGAGTAAATGTACGGGTTAATATTTTGTTTGGTTATTGTTGTTGTTTTTCTTGTATTTTTTCCTTCAGTTTCCTTTCAGTTTTCCTTCATATTCAGTTTTATTTTTATTTTGATTGCTCCAGTTTATAACTGAGGGAGACTCATGATAAGTCCTTCAGGCTTTTGGTCTCCTGCGCGTGTTTATGTGCTTTTTATATGTGCTATTAAATAAATCTAAGCAGAGTGTTACTGCTGCACATCATCTAAGGGTGATGAACCTAGTAAAGCCTACTGGACAGACTATTGTTATGGTCAAATTTACTGGATGTGAAAAATGACTGAGAAAGATGTTGTTAATCGAAGCGCTGCCTTAAAAGGGAATTAAACTTTTTTTTTTTTTTAACTTAACAGCGTGTAGACCATCCTGTTTTGTGGCCTGCAGTGATAATTTTTGTCTTGCATTTTCATATTTTTGCCTGGAAATGTAATGGGAGACTTACCTTAGCGCCGGCACCACCTGGGAATCCAGGGGGACCAGCAGGTCCAGTGGGTCCCTGAGAGATAAAGATAAAGCAACATTAGCAGACATAAAGGCATCCATGAATCTGATGGAATGCTAATTACTGAGCAGTGCATTAAACCCTTCCCTATAGCATTAGCAATACAATTTTACATTGGTAATATAACCTTATATAAGTCTTCAACTAGAATTAGAGCAAAAATAATACTTACAGGGGGTCCAGCAGGTCCAGTGTTGCCATCATTACCACGAGCACCCTGCAGAGGAGGACATTATTAGCAGGTGTAAACATTCACAAGTGTCTGAAGAGATGGTACCAGCCATGTGTGTTTAATCAGCATTGTTGCCTATGGATTACTATGCACTAATGATACGGCTTGAGCTTATTGTGAAACAAGTACAGTTGCGCTCTGCCTGTATTTTCACCGATAACTAACAAACTTTTAGATAGGAGTAGCGCTTACAGAAGGTCCAGGAGCTCCGGGGCGGCCTCTCTCACCAGGAAGACCACGAGCACCCTACAAAAGAAAAAAAAAGGAAAGGAATAATATTAGCTTGACAATGTTAGGACATTTTGCTTTTTGTAGATATGGACCAGGTGAGACTTAAAGAGTTGCATCTGAGCAATACGTAAACGTACCATAGATCCGGGGACACCGTTCTCACCAGGGGCACCACCCTCTCCCTGTGGACAAATACAGAGAAGAATGAGACATCGGTATCGAAATGACTAAATCTAAACTAAAATGTTAGCTCTGTCTAGGATGAGATTTCTTCGATCTTACCTTGGGGCCAGCGGGGCCAGCATCTCCCTTAGCTCCATCCAGACCGCTGAATCCCTGCGCACAAAAATCAATCAGGTCAGTCACGACAACAATACAGCAGTTGAAAAATGTTGATTTTGGTGCTCAGTGCTCCTCCAGACTCACTCTGTGTCCCTTGATGCCGGGGAGTCCAGGAGTTCCGGGGAATCCACGAGCTCCCTGCAGGAAGAAAATGAGAGATAAGCTCAAAAGTAAGAATGCATGACAGTTAAACTGTGATAAACCTAATTAATATTAAGGTTTTTTTCTGCAACTACAGAACCAGGAAGTATAACCATCTCCTGACCTTTGCCCTCAGCGGGCATCACTCACCTGAGGGCCAGCGGCTCCACGCTCACCAGGGCGACCAGCCTTGCCAGGCTCACCCTGTTGAAGACACACAGGTCAGCATGTATAGATGACACCTAACTGACTACAGTATGTATGAAGGGTATGTATGACAACAAAATATAATACAAGAAAGATTTATAACATATGTCAGAAGTATAACAACAACAAGCACAAGAAAAGGAAATCAGGGACGTAACGATATCCAAAACTCAATAAAAAAGGCCTTGTTTGTAAAAAAAAAATAAAATAAAATAAAAAGTTTTTCCTTTCAACTTAATGTGCTTCTGCTTTCCTTCTTTACTAAAATAAAATACAAGTAGCCAGTCATGACCTAAACAAAAAAATAGTCTTTGGCAGTGCATGTTTGACAAAAGCAATGGAGCAGCCACTAGCATTCCTTTAAAAATAAAATAAAAATAATAATGTAGTATAATGAACCAGGTAATCTTGTATTTTTTAGGGCAATATTTGATATATTGTTACATTCCTATTTATTTAATATCTGTGGCCATATAAAGCTGTTTATTTTCTTTATTATGCGTGAACATCTCAAGAAGTGGCTCCTAAGAGGGATGGGCAATAATCAATAATCACTTACATCATCTCCGTTCTTTCCAGGGGGGCCAGCAGGACCACGGGAACCCATGGCACCCTAAAAAAAACACACACACAATAAATAAATAAACCTGATTAGCACCAAATCATTGCTGATTCATTGAAGTAAATGTGTGTGAATGTTCACTGAGGGAGAAGAAGAAGAGGGGGGTGAGGGGCGAAAGTGTCACTGTGGTGTGTGCAGATGTGTGTCAGTAGGTCAGTGATCACAACAGGAAGTGGACCACAGAGTACAGGAAGTAGCTATCAGTAACTATGACACAGATTAAGTAGCATCTTATTGATAACGTGGTTTCATGCAGACTTCTTATGCCTCATTAATGTGTATAAAGCTGATAAATTTTCCCCCAAAATCCAACATCTTCATCACAGACTAACCAAGAATTTATTTAGCTTTACTTAGAGGAACATTTGTTATACTCACAGAAGCACCGGGCTCACCGGGCTCTCCGGGGGGTCCGGTGAAACCCTGAGGACCCTGATGGACGACAAGACAAGAACAACTGATTAACACATGTATTGATCTTAACCACAGTGTCATGTGTCTGATGCAAGAAAAAAAAAAACAAATAAAAAACTGACTGGATGGTGATGATAAGCTATCATTATCAAAGTGAGAGCTGTCATGTGATGGATAAGGGACTACTTACAGATGAGCCAGAGGGTCCAGGAGGACCACGAGGACCCATGGGACCCTGTTGATGAAGATGCAAAAGAGGCGATTAGATTCTCTGAGCAAAAAGCAAAAAAAATTAGGATATTTAGCAGCAAGAGCAAAGCCTTCATACCATTGGGCCAGGGACAGGTGGGCCGCTGGATTTGGAGGGGTCAGCATAGCTCATCTGAGGAGAGAAGTTCTGCAAAAGAAGAAGATAAAGATTTAGTCAACATTTAGAATATTGTTCACATGGGACACCTAACAAGTACTTTTTTCTTCACATTTACTTTGTACTGTTGCACTGAATCATATGCTTTAGTATGAAGGTATTTCAGCAGAGGAATAAGAGCGCAAACATATTCTCTGTTGCAGTTAAATGCATTAAAAAGGTATAAATGCAACTTTCATGTGTCAGTGAAGGTCAATGGCAGAATAAACTGGTCAGATCAGCACTAGATATTCTGCATTTTGCCCCCAGACCTCCTAAACCTGAGGACAGAGGGAGCTGTCTGCACTCCCAGTGCTGAAACAAACATGGAGGAGATTTCCTAGCTGCCCCTCTTTAGCGCAAAAGCCTCCTCTGCCTGCCAAACTTTCTCATTAAATCGGTGCAAAATGAGGGATATGATAAGAATATTGGTTGAACTGATGCAGAAACTGATCAGAGCATAAATATGAAAGATAACAAATGTTTTACCCCTCATTTCAACCAGAATCGAATCATCCATTACTAAACGTAGTCCCAGACTTTGTGTATGTTGTGACTTTTGAGATACTTACTCCGCCAAGGCCAGGGGGGCCAGGAGGGCCGGGTGGGCCGGGAAGACCAGGCTGTCCATCAAGTCCATCGTTGCCAGGAGGACCAGGAAGACCCTGCAGAAAAGACACAGTCTGTTAGCAATATTCTTAGCTAATTGTTTCATGTTTTCATTTACATAATCAATTTTTAACATCCCTTGCAGGAGAAATTATAGCTTATAATCCTACAATGATCAATTTGAAAAGCAAACAAAATCTTTTTATAGTTCTATTATTGTCCTTTTTGCATTTGCTATGTGGTAAAGCTGCTTTTGAATCATACATGTCTGCAAAAAAAGTTGTATCTCTTGCTATTTTTCCTTAATGATTGTTGTTATTTAATATTACTTGCACAATTTGCATTATGTGACCTTTGAACTTTTGATGACCTGCTGACCTTGTGACCTAAATATCAAAGGTCATCAGCGTTAATTATGTCATAGAAGCTTCACCAGCATTTAGATCAGTTTTTAGGGACTCGATTAGCAGACCAGCAGCACCAAATGTGTGACAAAGAATTGAAAATGAACAAAATCAACCACACACAACGCAGCAAAGATGCATCATTTGTACTGAAATGCCACTGAGACCAAATAGGTCGATATAATTTGTTCTGAGAGCTACAGAATTACAAACACAGCAGGGAAACGCTGATGTGTTGATTTTTGGGACAAATGCGTCTGGCAGAAATTAAATTTATTTATGTCATTTGCATTCATCCAGAAAAGTTTTCTGGATGAGTGTGAAGTGTGTGTAAGTGGACAGGAACCTACCCTGTCTCCCTTGGGACCAACATCTCCCTTTATCTATGGACAGATGAAAGAAAGAGGAGTTAGGGTGTGCTCCAACATTGCATCCAGACTGTATAAAACATGTGCATCATCTGGAATATAAGCAGGCATAATGACAAACTAAACTCGGCCTAAGAGAGACTAAGACTCTAGGCACATATATGTTTCAATATCAAACAAAGTTAAAGGGCAAAGTACCTCGTCCTCTGGAACCTGGGGTCCTACAGAATCAACGGAGAAAAAGAAAACGTCAACACCTCTTGAACATTTATGAGAGACGCATTCATAACATTTAAAAATTGGTGTTAACTGTTTAGTTTAAACCTACAAATAAGCTGCAGATCACAGTTATATATAGCTGCAGATCCAGGTTTGGGGCCATTTAAAGCAAGGATTTAACAGAAAATGTAACTGAATCAATTCTAAATAATATCTGCAGTGAAATGTTGTTGGAAATGTTGTTTTTGGGGGGGACATGACAGGTGCTGCACCCTGCAGTGTCACTGCACAGGATGGCATGTTGGGAAATTACACATTCATTGCCAGACTTCGCCAAAGAGCAGGTGTAATCCATCGTTAAATGAATGCATATTGAAAATGAAATAAAAAGGTAAATCCAAAGCGATTCTTTTCTGAGTTAAAATCCTCTGGAAAAGCAGGCAGGCTTAGGGCCTCATTCAGTCCATGTGTGGCCATTTGTGAGGCACTGATGGTCAGAGATGAGGTGAGAGGCACTAGGTGGCGCCACAAAGCTAATTAACCACAGAAATGGTGAGCAGGAGAAGGAGGAGGAGGAGGAGGATGAAGTACCCTCGGGGTCTGGGCAGATAGGGCAGCACTCTCCGTCAGGGATGATGGGGTCGGCGCAATCGGATGTGTCCTCGCAGATGACCTCGTCGCACATGACGGTTCCACTGTCGCAGACGCAGATCTGGCAGGGCTCTGGTTTCCATACATCCTTATCGTTGTACAACTGTCCATCTAATGTGCAGCTGCCGAATGTGCCTGAAGGGAGGAAACAACGGTGAGTTTGGGGACGATAAATGAGATAAAATATCCAAAAATAGAGTCAGCAGCATATATTCTGTACTATTATATGTATACTTAACTTTTTTTTTAATATGTTGTCAAATAAATGCCTAAAATTAAAGTTGGCATCAGTAAACTAGATTCTGTGCAATATGCTGGTAACATTTGGTTGAGCCTTAGTTACACCTGCCCAGGTGTGCATCATATGGGAGCCAGATGTGCCCAATAGACTTAGATCAGACACTTGCAAAAACAGCATGATGTTCAGTAAAATAGGTTCCCCCATGCAGACCTATGCTGTTCTTTCAATGTTGAGACAGTGAAGTAGTCAGTTTTGGTCATCGTCTCTTTTGTCACAGCTGCCGTTTTAGTTATTTTAGATTCGCTTTTCTGCCTGTGTCATTCTATATAACTCAGGGTTTCATCACAATGCATCAAAGTTGCAGATGATGAGCCAAACTCACAGAATAAATCTGGTGTTTGATAACTGATTTGTGAGCAGGAACAAAGCCTCTGCCTGTCTACAGGAGAGTTAAAGTAATCCAGGCCTGAAAAAATGTGAGAATACGGGGCCTTGGCGTTCAACAGAACAAATGTATACAACATTTCTGACCAGATGTGGACGATTTTTTCTGAGATTTCCTCCTCAAAGACTCTGAGTGGAAAATTACTCTGGCCTTAATGACTTTTCAGGGTGCTGGATGTGAGGTTGGGCCTTGGAGGTGGGAGGATTTTTGGAGCATGGGTGCACATTTCCAGTATCTGCCACCGAGCGGCGCTGTTCACCCACAAAACGGGATCTTCCGCACCCTCCTCTACATGGTGATTAATTGATGTCTAGACTATTTTACAGGCGACGTCAGACTTTAGCGATTTTTCCATTGTCTTTTTTTTTTGTAAGTAAATCAAATCCAGTTTTATATAAACTGAACGAAAATGCTGTTTAATTCACTGTGACGCTCTCATGAAGCTTTGGTGCAAAAAAATTTAACGTTATAACGGCTTTAAATGTGCCCAATTTATCATGTTTAGCTCCATCAAAACTTTGTCTGCTCACTTTTGATGCGTTGATGATAAAACTATAAAGAAAAACTCAACTGCTCGAATCTAAAGACTTTGGCACATATTTCTGAAAGGGATGCAATTTTTTCTAAAAAACTACTTTCCAAACTGAATATAATTCAATTTCATCACATGGATTTGCCATTCTCAGATTTATTTTATGCTTGTTCTCTGCTTCAACTCGCTTTGAACTCAATGTCCTGCCAGAGCGCATCAGAGGCACTGCAGCTGCTCCCCTCAGGTTTGCGCACAGTGAGCGTGTATCTGCACGTCAGGGGGGAGCAGCAAACAATAGAGAAAAGTTCTATGAATCCCTCCAGATCTCCAAAAGTACCCCATCAAAACTCCTCACTGTGTAACAACTTTCACACTCTCTGCTCACTGGAGTCAAGTTATCCCACAGAGGACGATCAGTTCCAGCAAACTGCTCAGCATCCACATCCTGATGGTCCCAAAACAACTCAAATCAAAGTGTGAAAGTGATACTTACTATCATCCTCGCCTTGACCTCTGGCCAAAAGCACTGCTGCGCTGAGCAGCAGCGCTAACCGAATATCCACAAAGCTGAACATGTCTAAATATTAGACATGTAGATTCTTTGCGGCAAGGGGGGAATCCTCTGTTTCTCCTCAGACACCACTCATACAGGGTAGGGTCCGGTCTGTGTGTAACTCCAATCCAGACCCTAGCAGAAACTCCCTACTGCCTAAACAAATGAGTTAGCTTGGCTTTTATATGCCAAAACTTTTTGGGGAGGTCCTGCGCGCTCCAGATAACTTGTACATGTTCAGAGTCAGAGTCCCTCCTTCACCAGAGAGAGGGGGGCGGCGTAAAACCATGTCAAACAAGTTCACGTTTCAGCTCAAACGTGGATGATGAGGACACTCATCATTTACACGACGGCTCCAAACCGTTCAGACGTGTTTGATCATCTTCTGCGTCTACATGGACTTTTAATTGAGGCGTTTGTTGGGCTGTTTTGTCTTTTCGCTGTGCTGATTTTTAATCGTCTGGACACTGGATGATTTTATTAACAGAACAGATGACAGTTGGCAGACCAGCTGAGGACTTGTTGGATTTCAGTTGTGCACAGTTTTTTGTTTAAATGCCTTTATTTTACGATACATTGGCTCCAGTGGCTTCTTTCATTAAGTTTCAGTTTGGAGTGATTCGTGCGCATTTTACGCACTGGGAGCAAGCCAGAGGGGGTGTTATTTGAGGCTTCTTAAATGTATGCAGACTACTAAACATCATTTTATGTACACATAATTGAGAGCTACTGTCTCTTGCAGATATTTTTGAAAGGGAATCCTGCTCATGTCATTATTTTGGTATTAAAACTCTGAAATCTTTCGTTTTTCTTTTAATTCTGGGCCTACACACCTTCTGAGTACCAAGCACCTGCAAGTAACTGCAGTTTCACACCACACTCTGTATGTACAATGAAGATTGAATAAAACATTAGATACCCAATGCATTCAGTTACAGTTTTCATGTCTTTAACTGAAGAGTAGAGTCATTTCAAAATGTTAACATTTTCTAAAGAATCCACTTTTAGGCATCTGAACCCTTCATCTTACTCCTTCATACAAATAAAATGCAGGCTACCAATAATAATGCTTTCATGTTTGTGCACATTAAAAGTCAATAATCCAGACATGAGTTTTAAAGCATGTATGTCTGTGTTAAATTCCACTTTTTCCCAAAGAGGCTTGGCCATCCCATGATGTTAGAGGCAGCGAGGGAGGGAGGGGAGGAGAGAGGAAAATTTGGCAGATCCACAAAGCAGTCTGGTTACACTGTGGACACGTTGCAGCTTCTACAACTACAGTATGGCCCTATTTGACCTTTCCCTGCTCTGCATGGTCGTCTTCTCTTTTTTTAACATTCAATGCAGAGAATCTGTCCTGTTGTCACCAGTCATAATCAGTGACGAATGTGAATATTAGACGTTTAGCAGGCGTTTCTCACAGGCACAAAGGCATGTTAGACTGATGAACCAATAGTGGAAACAATCAAATTATGGAATACAACATTAGGCCTTTTTTAAACTTTTATTGTATGTGAGCACAAAAGTTAAACTCTGAAATAGACCTTGTATTCATTTTGAGAAAAGAAAATGAGGACTTCTCCCTGGGATAACTTACATGATTTTCTATGATTGCTCTGTGATTCAGGGTTGCCAGGTTTGTGTGACAAAACCAGCCAAATGGCAGCTCAAAATCAGCCCAAAACCTGCTCAACAGCCAATAAAACCAACCCCCAAACCAGTCCAACACCTGAACTCAAAATATGCCCCTGACATTGTAATATTTACAACAGCATAAATATTTACTGTGCCAGCTTTCCAAAAACAGTTAGTTTGGTCCTATGTTATTAGATACAGTACATAATAAATAAAATATAGTTCTATGAATGCAGAGAACAATTCATTTATGCACTTAAATAAATTAAATTATTTTTAATTAAAAATTGATATTAGAATATAGATTCATAGATATTATTCATGTAATCTGCAAGCGAAATCATTCTACTCAACTACCAAACAAAAAATCTGCTGCAACACTCACATGGACCTGGAAACTCGTCGTGATTTGCCAAAAAACGCAGTCCATTCTTGCTGGATCAATAAACAATCAAAAATACCATAAAGAAAATGTATGTTGTGCATAACTAGCAAACAAGGCAAAAAAAAGAAATTATATGGAAGAAAATTTAGAGATACAATGGAGAACATGCAGTAAAGAAGAAAAGACAAAAAGTACAATGAAAAAAATAAATTTAAACATTACAAAACAATAATAATAGTAGATAGAAAGTATAACTTAATTTTAGCCAGTATGAAATCATCATACTCCCAGTGAGCAAAAGTATGTCTTCCCAAATTATCATGACTAAAAGATTAAAAACATGCACAGAAACATCTTCATAGAGTTTATTCTGATGTTTACCAAAGCATTTCTTTTCATCAGTTACATTTTTGTACTTCTGCTCTATAGACATTTGCACGTACACGCACACAGTCAATCAGTGCGAACATGTTGGCCTGATACGACTTCAGCTGCTGCAGAGAAAATGAATAGTTTCTGGGAGAAAACTTGTGTGCTTAGTGATTTTGTTTGCACTAAGCAGGTATTTCTTAGCATCTGTTCCCCGTCCAATGAAAGCTGGGTGTCTGCTTAAACACCTGCCAAACAGACAGACAGCTGTCGATCTCTATTTCAGTGACTTTACTTTTTTTTTCTTCTCCCTTTTCACTGCAAGTTGTTACGAATGGTACACCTTATGTCATGCACTTGTGTAACATTCATTGCAGCCTGCATGAGGTTTACGTCACCTTTATAGAGCATGAAGATGCTGTATGTAACCTATACTGGTGGAAAATACATATTTTCTGATTTCGTACATTGAAATATCGCTCTGCATAAATAAATTGTAATACAGGAACAGAGCTTTAAGTGTAGCTTTTCTTTATTATGGTATATCCTTTCTTTCAAACAATTTCAGGTTGAACTTGTCTTTTCATGATGTTCAAAATTCAAGATTCAAGAACTTTATTGTCATTGTGCAGGCACAACGAAATCACAGTTGCATCATCCCCAAATGGTGCTTGTATTTGCACATTTCTACACATTTAAGATTCACATGTATTTACAAAGAGTACAGTAGACAGATCATAGTGACAGAAGTTGCAGAAAGTACACAAATCAGCAACAGAGAATAAAAATACATTACAAAGTATGAAAAGTATGAAAGTACAAAAATAAGCAATATAAAGTGTGGAAATACTGAAAATGCCTGTTTAATAAAAGCATTTATCTTGACAAAAAAATTAGATTTTCTTCATTTGTTGGATAGTGAATGTGTGGCAATGATGGCTGCTGCAGTAACCACCGTTGTTGGTAACACACGCATAATGCAACAATTAAGTGATTCAAACTGCC
>JAJHUR010002067.1:0-11700 GCA_027495735.1 Lutjanus campechanus | reverse complement strand
CATCAGCCTCAGCTGTACTTTGTGTTAAGTGCTATAATATAGTAGTGAAATGGTCAAAATATGATTTGAAAAATTATGACAATACAAAAATTTGGGCTCTTGCACAAATCTTTAGTTCTGAAAATAACGTGCCCTGTTTTTTCATGTGGCTTCTCTTAGTTCTCTAAGCTGTACCACGGAGTGAAGCGGGCTGACAACCCTCCACACATCTTTGCTACTGCAGATGCAGCCTACAGAGGCATGGTGACGTTCTGCAAAGACCAGGTAATCCACTGAAAAATAATTAGATGAGTAGAAACAACCAACCTTGCCTTCCGAGCGTTCAGGTCTGTCTTGAAAAAGACTTCTACCTGGTTAAATTCCTTACCGTATATTCCTTGCCTAATGCTTTCGTCACTAGATTTGTTCCCTTTGTTTTTAGTGCATCATAATCAGCGGGGAGAGTGGTGCAGGGAAAACAGAGAGCGCTCATCTGATTGTTCAACATCTTACCTTCTTGGGAAAGGTAAAGTAGCTCTGTGGTCATCCACTCATTGTTGAATGTGTTAATGTTCATTCTGAATACTGAATAAACTCTAAATCTCGTATCGATCTCAAAATGATCCCATCGTTTATTAAAACAAGCACGTTGTTGCTCTCAGGCAAACAATCGGACGCTGCGTGAGAAGATCCTGCAGGTGAACCCCCTTGTCGAGGCCTTTGGAAATGCCTGCACAGCCATCAATGACAACTCCAGCCGCTTCGGCAAATACCTGGAGATGAAGTTCACGCCCACCGGAGCCGTCATCGGGGCCAAGATATCCGAGTACCTGCTGGAGAAGTCGAGGGTCATCAAACAGGCCACGTATGTGCTGCTCAGACTGGTTTGATTGAGAGAGTTTCCTTTGTCATGGTTCTGATTACGGGGTTTGTTTTCTTTCAGCGGGGAGAAAAACTTCCACATATTTTATTACATCTACGCGGGACTTTACCACCAAGACAAGCTGAAGACTTACAGGCTGCCAGACAGGACGCCTCCCAGGTCAGGCAGCAGTTTGATATGTTTTATGGTTCTCCTGCCGTCTTTACCGCCTCATCACAGGGATTAACACTGATGCTCATAACGTACTTCTGCAGGTATATTGACAGCCAGCACTGCAAAGTGATGCAAGACATCGTCTCCAGCAAACTGTACAAGGAGCAGTTTGAAGCAATTCAGGAGTGCTTCAGAAATATCGGCTTTACTGAAGAGGTACTTTAATACTCAGTCACACATAAGAGTATTTGGTTATTAGGGATGTTACAAGTCCCAACGGAAAATGACAATATCTACTGTGATATTACATGGTTAATTATTTTATTTTATTATTTTTATTTTATTTTATAAAAGGACTGCTATAGACAGCTGCATTTTTTTTTTTTGTAATTGAACATAATTCAAACATTCATTGCCAATTTTTTTGCACATGTTTAGGTCATAACAGACTACTTTAGTTTCATTTTTCATTTTATTTTATTTATTTTATTTTATATTTCACTTAAGTTAAAAGGAAAAGCTAATTTACACGACCAAAAATGCTGTACAAAATTTTTCTTTATTTATTTATTTTTATTTAATAAAGGACATTTTTTCAAGTAATCATTTTTCTTTTAATGCTGTGATAAATATATATTGTGGACTTTTTATTGTGAAGACCATCATTTGATGAGTAGAAACATCCCTCTTGGTTACAGATGAAGTTCTATATTATTTGTATTTTTTCTTCTCTTCTTCTAGGAGGTCAACTCTGTTTACAGAATTCTCTCGGCCATTTTGAACACAGGCAACATTGAATTTACTGCCATCACATCCCAACACCAGACTGATAAGAGTGAAGTGCCTAACTCAGAGGCCTTAGAGAACGGTGAGATACTGTCCGTGTTTGAGGGTTTTGACATGTAATAGCTTACAGATTACTTGTTACTCTGGTTAAAATGTAATACATGATGTAACTCTTTTAATTACTTCATCAAAATAATGTAACTTATTACATTTGATTACAGTTAGATGACTTTTCTAATAAAAGTCGAGAGCTGGGGTGGAGTCACGGGTGGAGGCCGGATGTCTATGGGATCATGACGATGTTAGTTAATCACATTGACACTCAACAGTTGAGCCAAGATAGTTTAATATTGCTGTTTGAGATAACTTAAAAAAGGTCTGTGAAAAGGCATTTTTTAGTTTCTTACTCTGGGAAAGTAGAGAAAAAAAAACTAGTAAAATTCCCCAAAACTGTAGCTCTGAACTGTCTCTTTAACTAAATCACTCACATTAGAGTATTCTATGTGATCTTCTTTTGATAACTTATGTAATATTTTTTCACTTCCATTCACTGAGCCTCCCCTAAAACTGTTTGAAGCCCCCCTGAGGAGGCCCACCTCACACTTTGAAAACTCTTTGTACCAGAGCAATTCAGATTTCTTTGGTATAAGGTAAGTCGGGGGTCTCAAAAACTGGCAGCCCAGGTGCCATTTCTGGCCTCCTCTTCCCGTCCCTGCAGCCCATGTCACAACCTTAAAAATATAATACAGTCCATCCAGCAATTTTAAACTTCAACTCAATGCATTTGAAATGAAAACAAATTCTATTAAAAACTGCATGTTGCAATGTGTTGATATTTTCTGTCCAGAAAACATCTTGTTCAACAATATTTTTTAATCCGCAAACACAGAAGCAGCGCAGTTTACCAAGTTATGAAGTGACAGCTATGATCAGTTACACAACACAACTAGTGTTTTCACCACATACTGTGTGACGTTTGATGAAAGCACAACCAAACATGACAGTGCTAAGCTAGCCCTTTTCATCAGGGGCATTAATTATAAATGGCAGAAGACTTGTGTCCGGTGTGCAGCTAACTAATGTATATAAAAATGTATAAAAACACTTAAGTATGACAAAAATATGTTGGTAATGGAAGCAAGACAGTAAATTTTCAAAAATATTGCGCTTGTGTTGCATTCAAATTTGTCCCAACGGTTTTTCTGACCTTCATTGTCTGAAAATCTGCCAAAAGAAGGTTTTCCTGCACCATGTAAAGTTGCCAAACAAAAGAAGAAATGTTATATTTTACATAAACTTTTTACTGAGAAGAATATATTCAGATGTATTCGCCAACAAACATTTTGATTAGTAAATCTGATTTAATTCCATATTTCTTCTCAGTTCATGTGATGCATTTATCTTGTAATTAAAGCTGCTCCAATGATTTTTTTTCACTGGCTATGAAACTGTCTCAGTTTATTACTGATGCCTCTATATGACCTACATAAGCAAACGAGATCATCAGCGAGAAGATTCTATTTCTATATAGTTATTCTTAATGCCTGCCATAGGGTCAAAGTCTCCATGAAATCAGCAGATAAAACGAGCCTAGTTACAGTGAATAGTATGTTAAATAGTTAAAAAGAAGCAGGAGGAGGTTTTTATTTAGATACTTTTAGTTTTGATGTTATATTTTGTGGTTATTGTGGTAGAAACATGACTGTTTTTGTCCACTGAAGCCTTCAAAATTGACAAAACAGATGTGATACATCAGGCAATGTGTGTTCTTCTTTTAGCCAAAGAAGCAGGAGGTTCTCTCTGAAGAGGAAGGAGTTTGTTTTGTGATTTAGATTAGATTTTTTTTTTTTTTAAAGGAGGCTATTTTATGTTTTATTCCTCCTTGTGTGATGATTTAAGCCTTACATCACCACACAAGGAGGAATAAATTTTACTACTGAGTACAGTCCTTAAATTTTAACACTCTGTAGTAAAATGCCCTCCTTCTCTGCAGATTGTTTCTGGGTGGATGATTTTTAAAGGACTTGAGTTGTGTTTAAAGAAGGGAAGCTTTTAGAGAAATGTGTTTACAGGTCTCTGTGTACTGATTTATTTTTTGTGTAATATTTTGATATTTTGAGACACGTTGTTGGATGTCATATAAGGGTCTGTGGGCGTTTACACAAAAATAAACAATGAATCAGTCATGTCTTATAACCCAGAAAAAATGTTCTGTATGCAGCATGCACAGAACCTCTTTCCATTTACATAAATAATGTAAAGAGGCGAAGACATCCATGTTAAACAATAGTTGAAGATTATTTTTATGCTAATAATAAAAGCAGATGAGCTGTTGATTATCAGACTGATTAACTCTCTCGTCTTCTCTCTCAGCTGCGTCCCTCCTCAGCATCGGCCCCGAGGAGCTCCAGGAGGCGCTCACCTCCCAGTGTGTGGTCACCAGGGGCGAGACCATCATCCGCACCAACACCGTGGACAAAGCCGCCGACGTCCGTGACGCCATGTCCAAGGCCTTGTATGGACGCCTCTTCAGCTGGATAGTCAACCGCATCAACTCGCTGCTGCAGCCCGACATGAATATCTGGTGAGTGAGCGGTGATGAACATCTGTGCAGACGTTCACTGTTGCTCTCTCGTCTTCGATTATCTCGAGCGATCGCGCAGAGTTTCTGCAAAGCCCTGATGACCTTTATGGAAGTCTGTGGAGGTAGATGCAAACATGCAGAGGAGAATATCAATGGGCGAGCACAAGACAAGTAAAAGGAGAGCAAAAAAAAGTTATAATAAATTTTTGATACAGAGTTGCGTGCAGAGAAAATAATGTTCAGATGATTAAAAAGACTTCAGAGAGACTGCAAAGAGGCTGTTCATTGATCCAAAAGAATTCCTTCATAAATATGAGCGTCGACTGTCAAGGAGTCGTCTCTCAGAGATGTACAAAAGCCAGAGTTCCTGTCTGCATTCCAGTCATCTCTGCTGTTTCCTTATTGCCATTAATAACCCGGTAGCACAGGCTAAAGGTGACCTCTACGTACACTGGGTAATGACTGATCATAAAAAGTAGCAGCTCCAAGCGCTGAATATGAAATGCAGAGTGTCGAGTCTTGATGCTGTGGTGTAGAAATGAGAATTGTTTGTGCAGATATTGAAAATAACTCGAGGTTAAATCAATAGACACTGAAATAAAACCATTTAAGAGGCTCTTTTCTTTTGAAAGCTGATGTTTATGATTTCTCATCAGTCTACGAGGCCGTCCAGCCCAGACTCTGTATTTGGGTTGAACTTGGATTATCATTAAAGTTTTATCAATTAATATGGCTGCTGGGGATTTGCTTGTTCCTTCACATAGAAGAATGAGTTTGTTTGTCCCCTTTTTCTCCTTTGAAGTGCCGCAGAGAGCGGCATGAATGTGGGAATCCTGGACATCTTTGGATTTGAAAACTTCAAGAAGAACTCGTTTGAACAATTGTGCATCAATATCGCAAACGAGCAGATCCAGTTTTACTTCAACCAGCACATATTTGCCCTTGAACAGGTGAGTCTGAAATACAGACAGAGGGTGTTGATAGTGTGTTTGTGTGAATGCATCATGCTTAAAGAGACAGTTCACTCCAGAAGCAAACATATGTTTCCTTTTACATGTGGTAGGACTGGGACAATATACTTACTGTATCTAGTCTTACGATACTCAGGTGCCTCAAGTATTGTGATTCTGCAAGTGTTGTGATTTGAAATTAAAATTTATCACAATTTTAACATGAATCCTCCAGAGAGTTAGTCTCTCTGAGATTTCAGCTGTATAAAAGTACTACTGTATAAAAGTAGTAAATAAAATACTTTTTGAAATAAATTGCTACATTTAGCTGTTCCTGCTCACCAAGCTAGTGCCATAAAAGATAAAATATAAGATACAATGTTAAGCCAAAACGAATAGAGCCCCTGAAAACGGCACACAGCAGAAATATGAACCTTTAAATTAACATCCTACACATATGAAGCTGGACTTGATAGCTCCTCTTTCAGAACTTGACTGCAAATAAAACTGGTAAATAAAATGTACAATAGAATGAATTAAAAAAATATCTGATTTTTGAAGTAAAGTGCTGCACACAGCTGTTCCTGCACATCAAGTAGCGAACAATAAATTAAATAGAAAATATATGTGCTGTCTTCCCTTCTTTGGGGCGGCAGTAACTCAGTCTGTAAGGACTTGGCTTGGGGACCAGAGGGTCTCTGGTTCAAGTCCAGCACAGACCAGTCAGTATGTAGCATTGACTGGTAGCTGGAGACGTGCCAGTTCACTTCCTGGACACTCGCCGAGGTGCCCTTGAGCAAGATACCAAATCCCTAACTGTTTGGTGCACCTCACTATTTGTATGTGTGCAGCCCCCTCGCTCTGCCATCTCTCAGTTAATGAATGTCTATAGGTCCTGTTTGTGCATGTGTAAAATAACAACAGAGTGAAAATATGCGATTTCCCCCAGAGATAAATAAAGTATGTCTACCTCTCCAGTGTCAGTAGCTGTTTCCCCCATAGGGAATTTTGAGTTTGAGTTTTGACCCTTTGAGGCTGCTGTTGCTGGTCACTGTGAAGCATTGCAGTCAGAGTTAGACTGAGTTAACAATATGTAGTCAGGAGGAAATTTATATCTGAAAGTCAGAGTAAAATGGATCAGTTTGTTAAGATGCTGTAACCCCAATCCTGATGCTAATTTCCTTTAGCACGTCAATGAGAATTTTTGTTATGTGTTAGCATATAGCTAATGGACTAAGCACTAGTTATTTATATATGAATAAACTGATTCAGTAATCAAAATTTGATTCAGGAATCGTAATTTAAAAAAAAAGATTCTTCAGAGACTTGGATTTTGTCTAATTTTTTATTCATTTATTCATTTAGATAGTTTTGATGTGAGTTGCAGAGTTTTGCAGATATCATCTGTCTGCTTTCTCTCAAATATAATGCAACTAAATGGCACTTTTTGGTGCTCAAAGCACCCAAAAAAAATACATTTGAAAAACTCAGCAGCAATGTTGTTTTGCAGAGTTCATGACCCACTTACTGAAGATAATCCACAGACCTTGTTGCGAGCTGTTTCATGTAGGAACCACTGTTTTTTCTAGTAGAAAGAAAGTAGTTCTGGTAGATTCCACCCCACAAAGAAAGTAGTTCCTACATGAAACATCTAGTGTCAAGGTCTGTGGATTATCTTGAGTAACCTGGTCATGATTTCCGAATGTATTTTTTGGCGCTTTGAGCATCACAAGCAGAGTGCCATTTGCTTTCATTATATTAGAGAGAAGGTAGACATCTTTACAGCCGATATCTCCAAAACTCTGCAACTCACGCCAAAGCAATCCACTCCCTTTAGGATGTCGCTGTAATGTGGTCGTAATGAATGCATCCACAAAACAATACTCCTTAGCAATAAAACATATTGAGCAAAACTAATTCCCTCTAAAACACTGTTATGGAAATCAGTCATTTTAATATTATTTGTGTGTTTTCAAATCCATCACGGCAGAAATGCTCTCAACATCAACATTTTGCTTTTAGCCGGCGCTGTGATGTGTAAAGGATTGTTTGTACTGTTGTGCACCATCAAATGACTCTCTTAATTGATTTAATGAAGTTGTTTACCCTGAAGTGTGAGAAGTCTTTATTTTCCTTGATGGAAATGAAGACACATTAATCAAGAACCATTTTGCCGTAATGCCTTTTAGTCTGCCTTAACTTTGCAATAGTCCTTCTAAAAGAAAGAAGAAGGTAAGACACAGCTATTTTATTTATATAGCACTTTTTATTACAAGTAAACTCAATCTGGTTTACATTTAAATGCATGCAACGACACATGTAGAGAAGAACAAGTGTAATAAAATACAAACAAATTCACATTAAAGCATCATTCATACGCACTCTCCAGGACCAAAACTGTTATTGGAAGCTACATTAAGCTTTTACACATTAATTACAGCAGTGATCATTGAAAATAAGGCCTGCGGAAAACTTTCTCTTCCACAAACAAGTGCGAGCTGCCCCTGATGAAGCGCTGGTGCTCAGTGAAGAACTGATTTTTATTTGGTATGGATGTGTTCAGTCTCGCTGTACACAGAAACTGATTATTCTGAGTTAATGACTTAAACATGAGGACGGTTTAGATCCATTGGTTCCACTTTATTAGTAAAATATATATTTAAAACAAGTTTTTGATCTGAAATTAAATAGATGCAATAATATGATATGACTCTGGGTTATTTGCAAAGTGAAATAAATTATGAATAAGTAAGTGGCTCTATTTGTTAGTTCAGAGCTGCTCTGTTTTATGCATTCAGTAAAGGACTCTATTATGCCGTAAACTTCAGCCATACACACACACACACACACACACACACACACACACACACACACACACACAGGCGGCTGCAGCTGTTTGGTTTTGTTGATTAGAAACTCATTTTTCCCCCCACACAGGCACAAATCATATTTAGCCCAGATTGTTTAATTGGGTCATTTAGAGAAATCATTAACTAGATTATGCTACATTCACTGGTTCTAATTAGTTGGAATACCAGAGCGAGGGGGTGGATGCCAGCCTGGTGGAGTACGAGGACAACAGGCCCATCCTGGACATGTTCCTGCAGAAGCCCATGGGTCTGCTGTCCCTGATGGACGAGGAGAGCCGCTTCCCTCAGGCCACTGACCAGACCTTAGTGGGTAAGACTGAAGCTCCTCCTGCAACATGATCACACATCCAACAAACATGACCAACAAGAGGTCACTGCATCTTTGAATGAGGGTGCAAGTTGTGCCTCACAGTTAAATTGTTTAAAGGCGTTCCTACTTGTGCTGTTTTAAGCATCTTTTTGTAACTTTGAACATACTACAAGGAACTACAAGGAGTTTTTAACTGGTTGGTTTCATACTAATGTCTCTATATGACCTACATAAGCAAACAAGACCATCAGCGAGAAAATTGGGTATTTCTATACAGTTATTCTTCATGCCTGCCACCGAAATCAGATCATATGCAGACTGGGAGAGACTGTCTTTACATTTTCCCAGGCAAAGTTACATTAGACAGTTAAAAAATAGCAGGAGTGGACTTTTCTTTTGATATTTCATTTCTGACTAAATTAGATTTTGTGGTTATAGAAGTAGAATGTGCTCTTGAAAGCCATGCTGATATCTTTATTTATTCCTAGCAGTCAGATTGGACTGCAAAGGTGTCATTTCATTGTACAGGGGAACTTGTTTAAACTGTATACGTATATGATAATAAACGCCTTTACTTGACTTGAATTGACTTAGAAACACTTTTGCTTTTGTCCACAGGGGCCTCCAAAATCAACACAAAATAAGTTCTTCGTATTAGCTTTAACTTTTCTGACTTTCTCGTTTCTTGCCTGCAGATAAATTTGAGGACAATTTGCACTGCAAGTACTTCTGGATACCAAAACGTGTGGAGCTTTGTTTTGGCATTCAGCATTATGCAGGAAAGGTATGAAATGAGTCTTTGGATGAAATAACCTGCTGCTGTATTCGTAGGTGTGAAAGGAGATGAGATTTAGCCGTGTATTAACAATACTTTAATAAGTTTAATACGTTTTTTGAATGCCTGTTGCAAATGCCACTTGTAGAAGTTGCAGCAAACTGAAATTCTGTTTACTGTCTTTCTGTGAAATGGAACATGATTTATTTAGAGCCACAACTTCTGACCAATTAGCAGTCATAGCAATTTAGAGTTAATTCAATATTTGGCTGAGCTGTGAGTAGTTGTTAATCTTTTCATTTGCCTTTCTCAAAATTATTTTTTTTAAATTAATTTTAAATCAAACTGTAATTAAAAGACCAGTGTGTAGGATTTAGTGGCATCTAGCGATGAGATTGCAGATTGCAAAAACCTCGCCTTACCCTCCCCTTCTAACCATGTAGGAGAATCTACAGTAAATGCAAAACTTGTTAAAAATGTGAAAGGACCTCTTTAGAGGTAAAACACAATAAATCTTATTTTCATGTGATTATGGACTGAGAAAACATATTTATGAATATTTTATTTAATTTCTGCCATATTCTGCAAATAAAACTGAGTAAATCTTGCACACTGGACCTTAAAAATGTCTGAGACTTCCCTCAGACAAAGCTTGGAAAAAACGCACTCAATAACTCAATTCCTGGTGTCTATGGGATCATGATTATGCTATTTGATCCTACAGACACTCAACAGTTGATGTACGATAGTGTACTAGTGCAGTTTTACATGATGCCAGACTACATCAAATACATGAAAAAAAATTCTGTTCAAAGTTATTTATTAAAATGTGGGGAAAATAATGAAAAATCTCTGAAATTGTATCTCTGAACTCTTTTTTTAACCAAATTACACACATTTAGACTTTTATGTGATCTCCTTTTGATAACTAATGTAATAATTTTTCACTTTCATTCACTGAGTTTCCCCTGAAACTGTTTGGAGAAAACCTCTGGGTTAGTCAATCAAAAGAAAATTAGTTGCCAACTATTCTGACAATCAATTCATAGTTTAAGCCATTTTTCAAGCAAAAATGTCAAACGTGCTTGTTTCAGCCTCTTAAATGTGAGGATTTGCTGCTTTTCTTTGTCATTTATGATAATAAATGAAGGGTCTTTGGGTTTTGGACTGTAGGTTGAACATGAGAAGACGTCACTTTGGGCTCTCAAAAATTTTGAAGAGCTTTTTTCACAATTTTTGGTTATTTTATAGACTAAACGATTAATCAATTAATTGTGAAAATAATCAACCAATTCATTGCTAATGGACTGACTTTGTAGGAGAATCACAGGTGATGAATTCATGTATTTCCTATTGTGATATGTCAAATAGTATTCTATTGTAACAAACACAACTTGTATATGTGATCTCGTTTGCCATTTTGTGATATACATTGATAGAAAAATACAAAAAATAGGGTTTATATGGGCGCTGGAAATCCTTGAAAACACTTGAATTTTGCCGTAGTGTTTTCAAGGTTTGAACAGTGCTCAGATTTCGTATAAAGTGCTTGATACTGCTTGATTTTGTAATAGCATTAGTTTTATTATGTATCGCTGCCTGACTGAAAAGTTTGCTTTTTAGATAAAGAAATATAGGCTTCAGGATATTGGCTCAGCCAGGATATGTAGGATGTCAAATCTACTTTCAGACACATTGTGAAACATGAAAATTTATCATGTTTTCCTTTTCACCTTTCTGTAGAATGCCATCACAAAACATTTTTTTGGTTTATAGCACAATAATATTTGATTTAATGTAATGAAGAAGTGAATAATCATTTTGAGAATATGTACAGAAATATATTGCACACGCAGCTGTAAGGTGCTGGAAAGGCTTGAAAATGCACCATGAAAGTTCTTAAAAAGTGATTGAATTTAACTTTGGAAAAGTTTTAGGAGCCCTGAACAATAATAATAATTTCAGGCTCTATACAAGATTTAAGGACAAATCAGACTGTCTCCTTAAAATATGAATAACATTTAGACTTTTTATGTGTATGTCTTCCGTCCTGCTCGACAGGTTTTGTACAATGTGGACGGGTTTCTGGAGAAGAACAGAGACACTCTTCCTGCAGACATCGTCGTGGTTCTGAGAACATCGGAGAACAAACTTTTACAGCAGCTCTTTTCCAGCCCCTTAACTAAAACAGGTATGTTTTGATATATGTAGAAAAATATAGCACCGTAGACCATCTCAGCCACTAACAGGAGCATTATTCTACCGATAACCACAATGGAAATGGAAATGGAAACTTTTCTTTGAGGCAAACTATTGTTAACAATGCCAGGTTGTTACTGTATTACTCTGTGAATTGTACTGGTGTCTACTGCTTCCATAAATGTTCAGGTAAGTGGGTTTCTTAAAGACG
>JAJHUR010002059.1:29400-59803 GCA_027495735.1 Lutjanus campechanus | reverse complement strand
ATGAGGCTCTTGCAGCAGCAGCACTCACGGTATGTTGGAGAGGTGGAGTGTTGCGGAGGGTGGGAAGATGTTTGAGTAATTTTTGGAGCCGGGCTTCTTGAAGCGGTGCAGCGGTGAGTTGCTGTAGTCCTTTGTGAGGCCCTGGTCCTCGTGGCCTTCTCTGGGCAGCTGCACGGTGGTGTGTTTGGAAAACGCCACGCGCATGTCTCTGCCATGAAGACGCTGGCCGTTCAGGTGGCTCATAGCTGAGAAACATCAATAAGACGGTCAACACCACACACGAGCCTGGTTACAAGACTGATTTGTCAGATTTCATACATTTTTCTTTTGTTAATGGCAAATATGCACTCGTCCATTTTGTATCAGTGTTCCTAGTTATTATAGTTTGGTATTTTTCATTAGTTTTCATTTTAAATATTTTTTTTATTTTGAATTCACTTTAGTCTTTAAAATGTTTGGTTTAGCTCTTAATGATTCCAGTGTTAGTTTGATTTTATTTTATTTAAATTACAATGTGGGGGTGTTTGTTGGAGGCAGGATTTAAGAAGTTCAGAAAAGGTACACGATGACATGCTAGTCTCAATAAACATGTGTTCCAATCCCTCTTCATGCTTGTATTAACAATTCTGACCAAATTGACAGACTCAAAATGACGACATTCCCAGTATATTGTTTGTTTTAGTTAACTGTATGTACACAATATTGTTTCAGTTGGTGTTTTAAAGTCAGTTTTTTTCCAGTTAACCATGTTTTTCCCCACCTAGTTATAGTTATGACAGCTTTCAAGCTAAACTTTTATTATGTAGATAAATGGTTTTAAAATCCATTGGAAAAAATAAATAATTTGCATTAAGTTTACATCAAGCTTTCTTTTCCCCACTGGGATCTTTAGTCAACCTGCTGTATATTTGCAATTGTCCAGCCAACCCTCAGACAACTTGCATTGAGCCATCTCATTGTGACCATTGTGTCCCAACTCCTACACAGAAATGTCAAGACTTTCCGCTGCCAAACATATCTGCCCGAAGAGGAAGCAAACTTAAAAGGTGACAACTATGCTTGTATTATATATCTATTATATTTTTTGGTCCCTTTTATAAATAAGAACCTAAAATGAGTTGAAAAAGTTAAGCCTTGTTTATTCACCATGTCTATGGAAAGACATTTAAGTCATTTTAAGGCCTAAAATTCAAGTTATTTGCTGGATTTCAGACCCCATGGACACCCTGATCCAACATCACTTTAATTGAACAGTTTAATTTCTATTATTAATTAAACAAAAGGGCCACTGGAGCCAGTTTAATTAATTTCCACCCTTACTTTTCTTGATACATATTAATCCACGTCATATGTCTGTAAATATTTTCTGGATATTTTTAATACCATCATGATTGTAAAACAAACAAGACAAGTAAATAATCAGAAAACAAGCAACCAGTCAAGACTTGTTCTGTTTGCTCAGTTGAGACCTACTTGGTAAAGGCTCAAAATATTGTATTGCAAAATTGTGTGAGGCATAAACAAGATGAAAGAAAATTATAGATCAAAGAAAGCAAATGGTGGTTTTGCAGGACTGGTGTGTAGCTACCTAGCTGAGCCTGTGTGCCATCAGACATCTGGATCAGAGCATTCTCCTTCTTATTGAACAGGATCTTCACTCTCATCACATCGCCATACACGCCTGGGGAGGAAGAGGAAGGTGTCACAACACAAAGGCAACAAAGAACAACACAGCCTTAGCAGGAGCCACACAGCCAATCACAGCAACAAAAACAATTTAAACCATCAAATCAGGGACATTAATATTCATACTGCTAAATGAGCACTGGCTGATTAATAAGTAATTGTCAGGCTATTCTACTAAATTTCTGTTTAATTCTGTATCTCTAGAGCTAATCCTACATAAGCCCTCTTAGATAACAATTACACAGATGCCGACAGCTAAAATGGTTATGCTTGAGAAGGGGGAGGTAGTGATTTGAAGGCAAAAATCAGAGTAGTAAAATGAGTGGTTCTGATCAGTTTGACCGCTCTAGAGTGAAGAAAAAGTTGATTTCTTGACCAACTCGAGGGCCTAATAGAAAGACATGCAGGAGTAAACTAAACATGCACATACCCACATTGGAGTAACTGAGACAGACTGCAAAAGAGTAACATGGTGACATAATCCGAGGGATATGTCAACTCACAATCACTAAAAAAGCAGCAGCATTTCATCTTTCTGTGTACGGTTGCTGAGTGACTCAAGGCAACCACTGAAAAATCAACGCAACAGAAATAAAATTTGCTGAATTTTCATGGCTTAGAAATTGGACCGTGCGGAACCAAATAAAGTGTCGACTTTTATCCTTTTCCTGCGGGTGATGCTTTAGAATTTAGATCGGCTTCCCGCCTCATTCCCGAACAAAATGATCCCCACATTTCTATTTAGTGGGGCAATATTCCCATTGAGGGGCTGCGCTCTTTGAAGATGAAAAACTGCAAATGTTTTTTTGCCCATGGACAGCCAACCACTTCTGTTAGAAATTAAATGAAATGCTGCAGCTTTGTGTGGTGTTCTCACCTTACTTTTCTCACACAAACCCACAACAACCAAAACAGGTCATACAAACCCCCAAAACAACCGACACCCCCACCCCCTTCATAGCCCCTGTAGCCTGATGGTCAGCCATCAGTGGTTAAAAAAAAAAAACAAAGCCAACAACATGAGACAAGACATGCCCACCTTGTGAGGTAACAGTAGTAATAAAAAAAGGAGATGAAAGGATGATAACGTACCGAAAAGAATAAAGAGGCAGTGTGGCGTAACGCTCTTTAGAGACAGCAGGGGGAGCAGCGGGGCAGGGGGGCCAAAGGGGGATAGGGAACAGGGGACAGGGGAAAAGAGACGGAGCGGAGTGGAGGACAGTGGAGTGGAGTCGGGACATGTCCGCAGGCCACAGGCAGCGAGGTCCACAGGAAGGCCACAGTACCATGGAGGAAGGAGAGGAGATGAGGGACGAAGAAAATGAAGAGTGGACAAGAAGAGGAGGAGAAGGAGAGGAGTTGAACAGTATGAGAGAGGAGAGAGAAGAGAAGATGGAGGTGGAGGAAAGAAAGAAGAGAGTGGAAGGACAGATGATGATCAGAGAGGTGCCAATGTTGTGTTTTTGTTGTGTTTTCAATTTGTGGGTGATGTCCAAATTGGGGAGAAAGAGGGTTGGGTGGGGGGGAAAGAGGAGAGGTTGTAGTAGTCACAGAGGAGTGGCAGAGGGGAGGAGGAGGACAGAAGGAACAATTGGTCGTGGGGCGTGCAGTCAGTTGGCAAGAGTTGAGGTGAGGGGGTTTTAAAACAAAAAAGAAAAGAGGGAGAGGGGGGACAGAGAAAGAAGAGAGAGAAAGAAGAAGTAAAAAACAAGGTCAGTATACACAAAGAAATGTAGTGCTTCAGACAGTAGAACTGGCTAAATTAAAATGCACTGTCACTATGGGAACACTAGGAGAAAAAGAAGAGAAAAAAAGATTAACAATGAAATACAGAAAAAGGCAGAGACAATATGTACTTTTAAATTACATACTGGGTTTGTTTAGGTTATTTAAAATTAGAATAAAACAGTCAAATGTGAATATCAATTTATGATAACTTAAAAGCTGATCTTAAAATTAACATGTCTAATGCAATGACTACATTACAGTAACTACTACAGTAAATTTAATGAGTGTAACAGACTACTTATACATTCTACACACTATATTAAAAAAAACGTAAACATGATGTGTTTCTTTAAAAAATACAAAGAAAAAAGTAATATTGTCTCTCCAACAACTCAAGAATGATTTCAACTAATGGACAAAAATGAAGATATGAAATGGTAAGTTTTAAAATAAAGAAGTTAGTGTTTTGAATAAACTTAAAATTCACAGTGAGCAAAGTGGCAGGTCAGAAAAATGCAGCAGGTTTGGTCAAACACAGAGAGGTCCTGAAAGAAGAGGCTTTTGACTCGATGACCCCCTTTGAATTAAAAACAGTGGTAAGGGTTGTCTGATCACATGGAGGTGATGGGAAATGGGGGGGAGGGGGGCAAAAACACTGGAGCTCTTGAACAAATGGATCCAGGTCCATGAACCATAGCGTAAACAAATGGAACTGTAGCATTTTATTGTTTCTTAGCACTGCGGGATGTGGAGCTGTTTAAGCCTAGTGGAGTTTACTGACCTCAGGGTTCAGATTGCTGACCAACAAGACATTGTGTCCTGCAGAGGGCGCGAGCCCTGACAGACCAAGCCGGCTAGCGGCTGCTGCTGCAGCCGCCATGCCACTGTGGCCTACACCCAGGGACGCCAGAGCACTGGGAATACCAGGCACCGACAGACCTAAAAGGAACAAAATACTTATTACTTTCAACTTATTGTTATCCTCATATCGAAGAGATCTGTTGAAAACTGAAATGCATGGAGTAAGAATGTAACAATATATCAAAATCACAATAAAACTGTCTTGTATCTTATCACTGTGACAACATCCACCATATTCCATGATTAATTATTTTGCTTTTTATTTTAGAAAAGGACTGATACTGACTGCTGCATTTTTTTTGTTTGTTTTGCAATTGTACATACATAATTTAAATGGTCACTGCCATGAACAACTCATGCCAATTTTTTTGTGCATTTTTATGTCATGGCAGGCTACTTTTATTAAAGGAGAAAGGCAGAAGCACTTCAAGTTAAAGGGAAAATTTTATATAACCACAATGCTGAACATACATATGACATACTTTTTTATCATTATACTGGGAGTTTTGGTATTGTTACATCCCTACCATGGAGTGTTGGCATCAAGGCCAATCAAGTACTGTACATAGTAGACAATGTTTGGAGAAGGGATACAGATCTCATTGTACAGGGAATAGCAGGGTAAGAGGTGGTTTGTATACTGACCTGCTGTCTGCTGGATGGCAAAGGTTGGGGGGAAGGCATGCGCTCCACCATAGGGGGAGGCTGAGATTATGCCCGGTGCAGCTGGAACAAGAGGCAACAAACAACAAATAAGAACAAACTTTCCCCCATTTTTTTTTTTTTTTACTTTTTCACTTCACCTACAAATTAAAGATTTAATAAGTTATGGTCACAATGGGGGTCCTATGTACACAAGTTACAGCCACACTTCAAAGAGTTAAATTAATTCTTTTTTTCTCCCTACTATCCAAGGAAAAGGTCACCAAGTCCCCTAACCATTTTTTTCTTTTAAATCTCTAAATCTAAATTTATTGAATTGTCTTCCAACATGTTAATGCTCATATTTGTTACTATACATCCCTCTTTCAGAATGAATAATAGTTTGTGGAAAAGTGGAAAGTTGTGTGGTTCATATGTTGCAAATTTGTAATACTGTCTATACTGCAGGGCTATTTCTTTGTAGTTGGTGAAATGCTCTCAACTATGATTACAATAAATAAATGAGAGGAAAAAAAACTCTTCCATCAAATCAATACTTGCAATAATGTTCAGGGTAAAAAAAAAAAAGCCCCCTCAGGAAATCAAATAAGAAAATGCTGAAAAACAATTAAACTGATAAATCAGAGAACTAAACTCTAGAAGCACTAATTAAATGACAAATGGAGTATCTAAACACAGTCATTTAACATTTATAGCTATAGATCAGAACCAAACACAAAAACTTCTTTAAATGTCCCAATCTTACCAAATGCAGCAGCTGCCATTGTCTGGTGGTCGATGGAGGGCTGTGAGTCTGCAGTGGGGAGGTCTGGTCGGGTGTAATCTCTGCTCTTGTCGTTGTTGTACTTGACATTGAGGCTGGTGAGCTTGGAAAAGCTGATTCTCAGGGTACAGCAGGCATTGTAGATGTTTTGTCCATCCAGGGACTGAGACAGATTTGGAGGATTAGATTTTAGAAAATCTATGATTTATTTTACAACTTTTGATCAGCTGATCACACAGTGTACACACTGCACAGCAACTGCACTGGTGTGCTTTAATTTGGTTCATTAGTAGGGTTGGGTATAAAGAACCGATTCCAAGTAGGAAGGGAGATTCCAAAGTAATCATTATTAAGGAATTTTTATTTTAATTGTGCTTATTGATTCCTACAGAAATCAGTCACTGTGCTAGTTTTAATATCTACTGTTTATCGATCTGGCTACCTGTCTGCGCCTATAGATATAACTGCCATTACAGTTACGCAGTGAAAGTAAACCCAAAATATTCAAGAGTATATAAGTGACAAAGTATCCAGTTACCCAACAGTAAAAAGCTCAGACCGAAACAATATGACAAAGAGCATTAATTATACCAGTCTTACCAGTTTGGCATGCTGAGCTGTCATTCCATCAGCATACTGGATCAAAGCCTGGAACTGGTTGTTCTTAGTGAAGGTGATGATCTTCAGCACGGTGCCGAACTTTGAGAAAATCTGGGGAGGGGAGACAGCAGGATTAGGGATGATATCATAAACACTTCCTCAGACAATTTTTCATTACAACTGTACCAGAAGATAAACAAACAGAATAAATTTGCATATATATTTTTAAGCAGATTCACACCATTACCAACACACATATTTTGTTTATGTAGCACTGCCAGATATGCAAAGCATTTTGCAGAGAATGTAATAAATGTGAGCCACGGACAAACATTTGATTATATAAACACAACACAAACACAGTGTCACTTTAATGCCCACTTTCCAAAGTACAAGGCCTGTTTAAAGATTAAAAGAACCTGGCAAGCCTATAATATATGCAGTTAAAATTGTAGTGGCTCTGCCAAGCTACAAAATCTGCCTGTACCTGGTGTAATACATCCAGGGTAACGGGATAGAAGAGGTTTTCCACTATGACTCTGAGAACAGGGCTTTGGGCTGTTGCTCCTCCGATGCTGCCTGCATCTGCAGAAATAGCCATGCTTCCCATCCCACCTCCATGCAGTGCGTTGACTGCCTGCAGAGCTGCCTGGGCACGCTAAGGAGAAACGACAAAAGAGCTTTTTTTTGCATGGACATTGAAAGTGTGCAGAAATAAATGAATGAGTGAAGGTGTGCAATAATTCTTTGGTCAAGGCAACTGCCATATTTTATCAGCATGCTCCAATGAACTTGTTAGACGTAACATTACATCACACTGTTTTGACGCTGTATTGAAAAGGATCACAAAGTTTTAGCGCTACAACGATTAATCGATTAGTTGTTAACTATTAAATGAATCACAAACTATTTAATCAGTGAAATAAAAATATAAAGTCAAAATCCTCTTATTCCAGCATCCTAAATACAAAAAATGTTTTTCTGGTTCCTTGACAGTAAACTGAGCATTTTTGGGTTGTGGAAAAAACAGGACCTTTGAAGGATGTCATCTTGGGCTTTGGGAAACACTGGTCTTTATACACCAAACAACTAATCTATTAATTGAGAAAATAACCAACAGCTTACTCGACAGTGAAAATAATCATTGGTTGCAGCCCTACAAACTCTATACCAATAAATCTGAGACTGGTAAGAAATGCTGCATTATCTGCATTTAACAAAGACCATTACTCTTAGTGGCTTCAACAGTAATTTAAGCCTAAAATGTACAATAAAACTGAAAACCAAGTGTGCGTGCATTAGTGTGTGCAAGCACTTACCACTTGGTTGGGGGAGTTGTCCGTCTTGAGCTCCTTATGGGTTGAGTATTGCATGTAAATGGGGTGGTTTCTGATGACAGGGGTGACGGAGGAGTAATAGCTCACCATCGTCTGTGCACACTCCTCACTGTTCAGTTCCAAGAACGCCTGCAGAGGAGGACCAGAGAAACATATTCAATTTATCTTCCCCATCATATATAATAAGGTTCCACTCTAAGGCAATATTTATTAAGCACTCCTAATAAATTAGCAGATCTGTTGTAAACCTTTCTGATTATGAGCAATTTCATTGCCCATCACTGCTCGTCTATTTTTAGCCAAATTTCATTTGGCACTTTTATTAGTTTTGACACAGAAATGCAGGTAATAGAAAACACGAGATAATGATGACATTCCAGAGGGACTCTGTGTCATCTTCCAGGAAAACTCAGCATGTAAAATTCTCGTCCTACCCACTAAACCACGAGGATGTGACAAAAGGGTCATTGTCAGGATCTTCAGGTCAGGACAGAGGGATAGAAAGCTGATCCCTTGTCTCTGACCTAAAGATAAATTTCACCCAGGAGTGCAAGACATACAGGTTTGGTGAGTAGACCTGCATATACTGGTCCTTACCTGGTTTTTCCCTTTCAGCATCAGCAAATTAGTGACCTTCCCAAAGGGCAGTCCCAGTCCAATAACCTCAGCTTCATTTATGTCGTTGGGCAGCTTGCGTACATGGACGACACGTGACGGAACACCCGGACTGCGGACGTCACCTTTGAATTTTTTGGTGTCGTTGCCATTGGCTGCAGGAAAAAAAAAACACAGAAGAGGATACAATCAGGGAGGGAACAGAAGGCTCTGGTGCTTCTTGAATAATGGATTGATTGTCATGGCAACACAAACAAACCAGGCACGACAAACACTTCAATAAAAAGGATTCACCCCTCCATGGCAACCCCCCTACCTGAGTTCATGATATAGGGCCCGTTGGATATGCAGGAAGAAAAGAGTTCGTCGGATCCCCTCTGCAGAAGGAGAGAAAACAATGGTTCACTTCAGTGCATTCACCAATGAGGGCACAGCATGGCAGGTGGAGAGCACGGCTCTCATATTACCCAGCCATTGTGTGATAAAGCAGGAAGTAATCTGATAACCAAAAGAGGATTGAGCAAACACGCATGAGAAGAAGTCCACCTTCCTCACCAGGAAGAATTAAGTGATCTAGCTTGTCAGCAGGAATATTTGACTTTTCATCATAATCATGTCTTCCTATTCCATTTTTTTCCTTTTGTCTCACAGTACGGCCTAGTTCAAAACCTTAAAGTCACAGCCACGATGGGCCATCATATTTGACTTGGGCAATGTACTGAAAACAGGGCTCAAGAAATAAAGACTGCCCGCTTGCCCGGGCAAGAAAATGCTATGTGAGGCAAGTAAATCTAGCGATAACTGATGATTTAAGTAATTTTCATGCAAAAATGGCAGAAAATGCTGTTTTCAGCCTTGCAAATATGGAGATTTACTGCTTTACTCTATTTATCATATTAATGGAACGTCTTTGGTTAAGGACACTTAAAAAGACATCATCTTGAACTTTGAGAAAATTTTCTGACAATTACATGACAATTAACTGTAGTCTTTGTTGTTATTGGATAACAATTACATAAACCACTATATTAGTACAGGGGCAAGTAAAAAATATATTAATATTGAACCCTGTAAGTTATCATGTTTTACCTCAAATTACATTAGGAACAGTTACGATTCAGCAATAAAATCTCATCTGAACAGCAGCTGTCAGTCAGTACAAGCCATCTTCTCATAATCCTTACGAGGAGGAATCACACCCTGAAGACAAGATGGGGATACTCCCAGTCCACACTACTTTACTGTCAGCTAAAACAGCCTCGTCTGTCCTCACTCCCTTTAGTAGATATAAAGTGCTGTTTCAGGGCTGTGAGTGTGTTTGTGGTTGTGGGAGATGAAGTATAGCAGTCACAAGAAGTGGCTCAGCAGCCTAAGCTCTACAACACTCCACAATGAAGGTCCTGTTCAGGCTGAGACTAGGGGCATTGTTACACAGCAGCACACACACATATGGAGCCCCAAGGACACTCTGGGAGTTGAAGAGCCCCGGAGCCCTTTAGCAACAACCAGTCATGCAGGTTTGCTAGCATTCTTCTCCACCTTTTGAGTCTTGGCCTTTAAATATGCAATGTGTTGGGGGTGGTTTCCAGTCAGGCTGAAAAGTCTACCCTTAAGGGCAAGAATAAGTTGAACCGAGACAGCACTTTTGGTGGTGCTTCTAAAGAACATAAAGGGGTGGCTTGGAGTCGGTTGCTCTGAGAGCACAACACTGTAAGCAGAAGTATAAACTACCCTTTGACTTCCAGATGGTTTAGCTGAGTTGGTCACTCTCACTCTGAGGCCCACACAAACAGCGTCTGCTATCTCAATCCACAAACTTAAAGCAACAAGAGACATTCCTCAGCCTTTCCATTGAGGCTTCAGGGTCAGGGGCCCCATACTTTGGCCAATGTTCAAATCTTAACATATATGGAATGTATACATGTCAGGCAATCACTGAGCTAATATTAAGACACACCAGACACCAGACTGAAAGACTCTGACATGACTTAAAATGATTTAATGATGTATTATGTATAGGGTGATTTCTTTTTTTAAAAAACACAAGGTGCCAATTAGTCATTATAATTAGTATATCAGTATCTAGAATGTACATCTAATAGTAACTAGAATTAATGGGTTGTATGCGTCTGACAAGTTGAGTGGACACTTTGGATTCTAAGGATTCTAATAAAAAAAAGGGTATTAAGTGAATTTTTTTTAAATCCTAAAGGCAAGTTCACTATCACTATATTGACATGTATGATTTCAGTAGTTTCCATTGAGAAATATCCGTTTTAGGAGACTATTTTTACTGAAGAGGATGCATCTGCAACCATTATGATGTTACAGCGAAGATGACCTTTTGGATATAAAGTGTTGATTAATTTTATTCCATTAGACTTATGTGAATTTTTTCATCATTAGCACATGCTTTCTAGAGCTGCAACTACTGCTGACTTTTATTAAAATCACTATTCGGTAAAATTCTAAATTCTGATTCCCAAATGTACATATCTTCTGGTTTCTTTCCTCCTTTAAACTACATATTTTTGTCTTTCTTGATAATTAGTTGTTCAGTCTACAAAATACATTAATTTAATATTTGATTAATCACTAGACAAAACACAACATTACCTTGGGCTTTGAGAAACACTGATTGACAATTTTCACCACTTTCTGACATCAAACAACAAATTTCAAAAATCAAATAGATCAAACAACTAATTGATTAATTAAGAAATTGATAGATAAATCAACAGTGAACAATATCATTAGTTGCAGCCCTATATGGTTTATTGACTTAAGGCCAAAAACAATTTGTGAATTCACAGTGATCTTGATCTCTGCCCCCTAAAATCTTATCAATTCATCCTTGAGCCAAAATGGACCTTTATGCAATGTTTGAAGAAATTCCCCCAAAGGAGTGGGAGTGAGATCATGAGAGTGGGACAGACAGAGGTATGTACGTACGTACGTACTGACGGACAACCCAGAAACACACTTACAGCTATGGCTGTCGCCGATGTGGAGGCATACAAATATGAGTACAAAACAATAAAAAGGCTTGCAATGCAGACTATATCAAATGGGCGAGAGCGGAGTGTTCAAGTTGCTGGGAAGAAAATGTAAAAAACAATATTTTGGTTTGATAAATGAGCCAAGGGCAGATATAAGCCATGAGAAATGAAGGAAGTGGCTCCAGTCTGACTCTATGGTCGTGGGCGGGCGGTGTCACATTATCAGTCAGCAGACTAACTCCAAACAGGAAGAGCAGAAAGATCAGGCCTGCTTCCAGGGCTTTGCTAAACTTCCTCCTGGGGACTGATGGTTACTGTTCCATGGCAGGACTCGGCTTTTTCTCCCTCTCTCTCCCCCTACTTCCTCATTCTAATAATAACCACAGAGCTGAGGCAGTCTACAGTTCAGTGCAGAGCAGAAACATCAAGTCACATACAAAATGAAGGATTGTGTAACAATTGACTGAAAAATATACCTATAGGTTTTGGAGGGAGTGTGGCAGAGAGAAGCACAAGGGGAAAAGTTACGAAGCCAATGGAAGAAGAAATCCAGCTTATAAATGGTTTGTTAGTTGACTCCCAACACAGTGCCAAACCCATTTTTCCAACACAAACCCTCTGAATGTGTATCGACTTGTTCACATCCTTTGTTTGCTCAGAACGCTGACAGTATAATAGTAACCTCTGGGAGGTGATGACACATTATTGGCCCTCGTAGTGAAACTTGTTGAGCAGCTTCCTCTTAGTGACAATGGCAATGGCCTACCTTGAACTTCAATTTCAAAAAGTGAACATAGACTGGAGGCAATTTCCCTGCACCATACACCACATCACACCTGGGTTGCATTGCAACAAAGAAGGAAAGAGAAAATAGGATCTCCAACTCTAAAAAAGAAACCTATTAAGATCTTATAAGGCAACTAAACCTGAGGGGATTCATTTGTACTTGTGTTGGCATCTGCAAACGACCTTATTCTGGACCTTCCTGCGGGAGTGGGCGGTAATCTCTCAGGAAAAAGCACAAAGGAGACGAGCACAGGTACAGACATGTTTGTTCACTGTGATCAGCCTTTGCCAGTGGAGGGGGGCAGGGAGCTGTGCCTCACCAGGGGGCTGGAGGGGGGAGATTGGAATGCAACCGCGGAATGCCAGACACTCTGCCCAGACGGAATAATTACAGATTCCAGCAAGGCAGCGCTCCATAACTCAGCATCATCATTACCACAGTGCATCAAATCCAGAAAAATGTTAAAGTTAAAGAACAAAGAACCACACCAGGAGTCAAATCTGTATTATCGATCAGCGCCCATTAAATCATGCATTGTTAACATGTTGAAAAACAGGCTTGAAATGAATAGAGGGGGTGGGGTGTGTCCCTGTTACGGGCGTGTGTATCAGAGTGCTTGTTTAAACAGTGTTAAGACCTTTGCCCGGGAGGATGAGGACTGTTGCAGGAGGATGGTTACAGCTGAAGTTGAGTTCAATTACTCCACCTACACATAGCTGCCCCAGGCCCCGTTACTAAGGATTACTCCTTAAACAGGCATTTTTATTGGGTACGCCAGTTAACAACCAGCAGTTTGCCAAAAACAAATGTGTTCCCGCTTCAACAAGTTTGCACACAACGTTTGCAAACACAAACATCTAGAGAAGAGCTGCTGTTTTGATTACACAAGCATGCAACAGCTCTCTGATCACTAAAGCAAAAAAAGATTAACACTGGACAATACACTTTGCTGATTTGCTGTTTGTGCAGTCTTGTGAGACGACTTGTGAAATGAAACAGAATAGAGTGCCAGAGCTGGATTCAGTTGCTTTCTTAACATTCCAGTAAGGCCAACAGGCTATTAAGGAACACACAAAATAAACAACAGGAAGTTTCATTTCCCAACAGCCACACAACCCAACTGAAACAGGACAGGAAAGCATAAAGCCCCACCTAAGATAATCTATTCTAATTGAATGATCAAATATTCCATGTCCACAGTCTTGAGGAGTTGCTGCAACCTTTATGTGCTGACCATTCGGTTGTATGTCATAAATCTTTAAAAGGAGGGCCAGTCTGCAACTGCAAACTCATTACGCATGAGAAATGGCTTTGGACAGCAGTTCTGTAATTATAGAGGAAGCTCTTGCAAACTGACAGACTAAGTCCCCTCTGTCGGCACAGTTCTTTTCCATTGCCATTCTGACTTGAAAAATTTCTCAAACCTCTGATTCTTAAGAATTAATTCGGCTGCAGTGGAACACATGAAAATCCCTGCAACAGTTAGAAAAATATAAATACCATGAAAACCTATTATCAGATCACAAGCTACTTTGATCTTTATGCTGTATTTGGAATTACCATTTTCACCAATGTTTAATAAAGCTATTAATGCCAAAATATGAGACATGTTTAAACTACAAAACCTGCTGGATATTTAAACTGACAAATGATTCCACCTACATCACACCACCAATGACAAATGTAAAACTACAGTGTTGACTTTGTAAAGACCATGTCAAAAGTTTTACAAAACTACACACACATTTTTAATCTTAGCATCCATGCAGTCTAGAGAGTGAGAGAAGGGAAAGCAAAAGGGTAGAGCTGCAAAGATATGATTAAAAAAGTGCCTCCAGTAGGTTTGGTAGTTCAAAATGGCTCTTATTTTTGGCATTTATTGCCTTATCAGACAAACATTTCTAATGCAATTGGAGCTCCCGTATTCATCAAAGCAGCTTTGAGATCAAATAATTAGTTTTCTTTGCATTTACATTTTTTGTAAGATTGTTATGTCCCATAGCAGGCAAATCTGACAAATGACAGGGTGTCACAATCAACACTCCTCAAAAATGTATAAATAAATAAATGTACAACTACAGTATTGACTTTGTTAATTAACTACAAGCAAATTGTTAGTCTTGGCATTAATGCAGTCTAGGCAGTGAAATATGGGAAAGTGAAAAAGAGGCAGAGCTGCAAAGAGATAATTAAAAAATGCCTACCTTTGTGCCAACTGATATGTCATGGACACTGCTGTGAAAGAGAAAGAAAGTTCAAAATTACACAGGATATCAAAAAACATTAGCCTTGTTAGATCACGAGATCCTGTTCAACAGTTCATCACAACAACACATTCTGCACCCTGGAAAAACACAGCCTTTACAAATTATATAATGCTTTTCAACCCAACGCAAACTGACTTCCTCATTCAGATAAGACTATACTTAGGAAGCGTATAAACCAGAAAGGACCGCATAGTCAACCAGGCAAAAATATACAAAATACTTACTCAATTTCAGGGACGTAGCCGGATCCCAGAGGGTACAAGTCAGCGTCTAGGCGGCTGGAGTGGGTTGGCAAAACATAAAAGCAAACTTCAGAGTGGAAACTTAGCAGAAGAAATTATGAAACAAATGTCTTAATTACGATTTTGCGTTACGCGTATTGCTGAGCGACTGCTATACAACCATCCCACTGCATAGAAAGTCCTTGAAACTGTCGAATCCAGGTGATCAAAAGAGTAAAACACGCTTGATTGAATGAAACAACACGCTATTGTGTACCCAACCCTGTTTAGATAACCCGGCGTAGAAGTCTCTGATTGAATCAACGTGAAATGTTCAGGCCAGACATCTTCAACATGGCCCTGGCAGGCACTCCGCAGACAAATGAATGCGGAAATGAGACACGTTGCTTTAGCTACGTTAGCGCTTGAGCTCCCGTGAAACCAAGTTAACGTTACCAAGGTGCAGTTAGCTAATGTTAACTAATGTCTGCGCTAGAAAACGACGGAGTACTGCCAGGGTATTGCTAAAATGAACAAGTCTGGTCAAATCTAAACTCTTATTGAGTTATGTTTAGTCCACTTTAAAGAAAAACATGAAATATGACCGTTAGAACGTTCACATAACTAACGTTTGCTAGCTGTAGCAACGGCTAGCAGCTGCTAGTTAGCTTACGCTCCTGCTAACTGTTGCATGTTTTGGTGAAAAAAAAAATGTTTCAAAACTTTCCCGGTCTAACGGTGAAGTAAAACAGCCGTCGGGATCAAGATACGTTTCTAAGAAACCGAACTATGAAAATAAATTAATCTGAGGTCGATTTGTCTTACAAAATAAAGTCTTAAGTGTCGTTCTTTTTCACTTACCCGTCCATTGCACAAGAAAAAAACTGCAGGTCTGAAGCGAAGGTAGGGCGGCAGACTTGCTTGATTTTCTTACAAAATGGCTGAACACACGGAGGCGAGCGCTGATTAGTCCAGGCACTTTCAAGAGCCAAAAATGGGCGGGGACAAGCGTCTACTTGAGTCGCGATTGGACAAGACGACTATCATTTTGGTGAAAAAAGAAGGCCGCGGCAAATTTCCAGTACATCATATCAAGTGGTCAGGTTTGATTGAGTGTTATGAGATGAAAAGAGTACATTGAGTCGTCATGTTCATTTTGTAAAAGAAGCCTGTCGAGTTTTTCCTTAAAGCGGGACTAGGGGGAGAGTAGGGAAAAGCAGTTATTTACAGGAGCCTACATGTAAGCAACAAAACCAAACCTTCAAACATGAATACTAAGGAAGTGGTTTGGTGATGCATCAGTGTCCGCAATACCGGTGTTGTGTCTGGTTTAAAAGAGTCAGAGGTGGAAGAAGTATTCAAATCTTTTACCGTTGTAAAAGTAGTAACCATGTAGAAATGGTCTGTTGCAAGTAAAAACCCTGCATTTGAAATAGCACATGAGTAAAAGTACAAAAACAGGAGCATCAAAATATACTAAGTACAACAACTTAAAAACTATTCATCATGCAGAGTGCCCATACATTATATTATTACAAGGCTTTGTTAAATTCTTGATTCTGATTGGTCAATGACAGCATTCTGAGGTCTGTTATTTTCATACAGCAGATTGTTGCTATGTGTGACCATTGTTATAAAGAACAGCCCGTTGCTATGGACACAGCTGTTATCATTGACTCTAGAGGAACAATACAATCATTGTTAAATCACTAAAACCATTTTAAAGTTAATATTTTGTGTCAAATTAGTCATTTTTCCCCTACAACAATCAGGATAATGTACAGTTAGCTGGTCACAATTGCAAAATAAAGACATAAAATCATTTTAAAAATAATATTTTGTGTCACATAAATGTGTGCCAAATTTTTGTAAGTAACGATGTAATAAGCAGAATAATGTACAGTCAGCGGGTCATTATTGTGGAATAAATCACAACAGGATTGATGCAGGACCCTGACTTATTACACGCCCTTGATGAATACACAATTCTCAGATTAAATTTTAATTTGTTTTTTTAAAAGTAGCGGAGTAAAAGTACACAATATTTCCCTCTGAAATGCAGTGAAGTAGGAGTTTGAAGCAGCATAAAATGAAAATACTCATGTAAAGTGACTTCAAATAGTATTTAAATATAGTACTTCACTAAATGCACTTAATAATTCTTCCACCACAGCTCTTGTTAGTGGTGGAAAGGAACTGAGGTCCTTTACTTGAGTAAAAGCAGCAAAAATGTAGAGCAGTGGTTCCCAAACTTGGGGGCGGGCCCCACTGGGGGGTGGGCGGATGCAGAGCCACTGCAAGGGGGGGTGTGGATGACCAAGGGAAGAAATACAGAGAGAAACAAAATTAAATGAATATGGTTTTTGCAGGAGAAATAAACAAAATGTTGGGGATGCCATTATGTTTCACTAAAATTCAACTTGAATCTTTTTTCATTTATAACTTCATCAGTTATTGTTAATTAAAAAGTGTAGTGTAAAATATTCCATCATAAGAATAAGTCCAACACTTAAAATCCTAATAAGAATATTTGTATAGATGAGCTGGAATTTATACAAGGCCTACTTTATACACTATGGTAGATCAGTCGACAATGGATTTTTATCTCAATAAGATGCTCATATATTTTCTGTAGGTAAATAGTACATTTAGCTGTCAAATAAATTAGGTGGAGTAATTCATTGCTTGTTTATGTTTAATTAGTTAAATTAATTTCACCACTGTAAACATGGGACTAAGGAGAGTCAGTCTATAATGTGTGTATGCTGGGTTAACCTTCATATCACACTGGCCATCACCTTGGAAGAATTACAAATCCAGTTTGAGTTGTCTTTGGTGGAAAAGGAATTCTTCTCTAACTTACATAGACTGAAGAAATGTACACAGTCATAGTGAGCATCACTTTGTGGACCTGTAAAGGTTTGAAGTATTCAGATTCAGGGCGAAGATACTGCAGTTTTCACTACTCTTTGTAATGTATGAACAACAGTACTGGTTTTGGTGGGGTACAATGCTATCAAGTTGGTAATTGCTCCATTGTTTGTCAGTACATCAAGTATAAAGTCAGGAAAAGAAATTGGGCACAATTATCTAGTTTAAATTTGCAAAAGGCAGAATTCTGGTGGAGACAATGAAACAAGGAAACAGACAAATGCAAGGAAGAGTAGGTGCCAGAAAGAGGTCACCAACACACATAACCAGTTTTAACTTAGGTTCAGCTCACGCACACTACTTAAGGTAATATGCGCACCAATGAGGAGTTTGTGCACACTGTAATCAACCAGAGTCAGTTGAACACGTGTTATTAAAAAGTAATAAACTGGTATCATCACTGAAGCAAGAAAAACAATAACACTCGTGGCAAGGTTTGTCGTAGGCAGCTGGACTTGATAGAGTTCTTGAAGATGTTTCGCCCCTCATCCAAGAAGCTTCTTCAGTTCTGACTGACTGGTTTGGGAGTTCAGATATTAAACCTCTGTGTGGTCGTTAACACATAGAGGGGCATGTGGCTCATGTGCCCACCCTTCCATTGTGTGGACCTTGGGTTTCACCTGGGGGGAGGTGTGAATGAGCGTTGTTAAGGTCCCTGCCATCATGTGACTTTTTGGAGTCACATGATTTCAGGTGGGTATCAAACTGCCTGGGGAGTGATCTTAAGACTGCATTGTATGTGGCAGATAAATTATGTCTTAGACCACCTCCTCTGTTGAGAGATGGCCTTTCCAGGTTAACAAAAAAGGCTTTTTTTTTTACTCCTCTCTCAAACAATCTGTCTTCCCTGGCCAAAATATGGACATCGCCATCTTCAAAAGAGTGACCTTTAGCTTTGAGAGGCGAATCGTCTTCAAGAACTCTATCAAGTCCAGTTGCCTACGACAAACCTTGCTGCGAATACCATGACCTGGATGACTGAGAACCTTCACAGGCATGAAAAACAATCACATTTAAAACGCAACGCATCTGAACTACAGTCATAAAGAAAAAGGTCTAGCAGAGAGTTTGTTTGATCAGTTTTCTTCATGTGCTTCACATCCTACATACAGGCTAATTTAGAAGAAGAAGAAGAAGAAGAAGAAGAAGAAGAAGAAGGAGAAGAAGAAGGGACCTTCATATGAAGAAACATACAATTCTTTAATTCATACAGTTGTCAGACTGAGCAGTTGTATTATAGAGGTGAAAGAATGATAGGGTGTCTTTAATATAACATGTAGGAGTAACAGAAATCCTTATAAAGTGGCCATTGACGGCAGGCAAGTTGTCACATGGTGAACATGGTGTGTGAATGAGATGTGTATATACGCAGTAATTTGTTCCTGGAAAATATGAGCCACGTGCAGCTGGTGGTGAAACATTGTTGAAACACGAAGGACATGACTCAATTCCACTGATTCCCACAAATATTCAGAGAAAAAAAAGAGTTACTTTGGGGTGAATTGTTTCATTACATTATGATTGCCTTCCCATCTTAAAATGCATCTCATACTGGGGTAGCTGAGGCTCACATTTAAAGGAGCAATTTTGTTAGGTGGAGGCTTCAAATAAGCCCTCTGGGGTTTTTGCCTCTTCATGCACTGTATTTCATTTTTCTTTTTGCCTTTTTTGCATGTTTTAATTGTGCAAAAATAAAACTATAAACTGTAAACACGTTACAACTGCGCATCCAAAAATGAATACTGCAGTCCAAATAGCTAGTTGGAGCCATAGATGGTTTATTAAATGGTCTATAGTTGTGGTGAGTTGTTTCCCCCCATTCTCTCCTCCCCAGACTTGAGGAAGCTGGAGTCTGGGGAGGAGCAGCAACGATGAGTCCTCTTGATCAGCTGTCAATTGTCTGTCAATGTAAAGTTAAGCTTGTTATCCTGAAAACAAAAGCCCACTCCTCTGAAAATCCACAGTCTGGACTTTGAGTTCAGTGACTCTCCTGTCTTAACTGCCTGCCAGACTCCATTAACATATTGCTCCATTTAACCATTATAAGTATTTACGCCCTCTAAAAGATGATTAACGATTTCTTACAACTCATTACAAACACTTAATCATTTGGCCAGCGTTCACTTTCACAATAAATGTGAAATGGGACAAAAACAATAACACAAGTTACATGATGGAATTGAAATATCAAATGATTATTTTGTCAGAGACATGAGTATTTCAACTTAAAATGTTTCCCTTATTTCTAATGACATATCACAGTCATTTTATGATTTATTACAGTAAATATATCGCATATTTCTTCTTTAACAAACAAACAGCAGAGAAGAGGTAATTAACTGGTACATGTTGCCATAGCAGCAACTGGATTTCACTCTGCCCTCACAGGGCTGGTTGGGATGATTTCTGTGTTTGGACAGAAATGGAATTTTCTCTTCTACCTTTAACATTAACTTTAAATGAAAGCTTCTTCATCTCCTTTTTATTTTCCAATGACTTTTTATATTCCACTGGTCACATCCAGGACAGTTATGTTTTTCTTCCATGCCTGTATGTGTGTGTGTGAGAGAGAGAGAGAGAGAGAGGTGTGTGTGTGTGTGTGTGTGTGTGTGTGTGCAGAAAAGCACATTCACGGGTGTGACCTAAAAACATCACACAATATATTCTGTGTCCCGTCATGTGGTCTTGCTTCTGCCTCTTCTATTAAATAGTAAAATCTGCCTCATCGCAGAATGTGTAGCTGAATATGTCACATTCATATTGGGCTCAATAGATGTTTTTTTTTTAAAAATTGTTATTTATGAGAGGCAGGACTGCTGCAGCATAGAGAAACATAATTATGGCTGTTCTGTTGAATGGTGCATACCTGACCTGCATCTGATGAATGCCTTGTTTAAATGCCCTGTCTGTCTTTGTCTCCTTAATTACCCCACCCCCTGTCTTTCACACACCCCACACAGTGTATTTGGCGAAACTGAACCGCACTTCCAAAGCAGTAGACGTATGCTCTCTAGTGGCACGTTCTGGGTACTGCACTTGACAGAGTACCCCAGTTAACTGACTGAATGTAGCTCTAATGATGCTGGAATCCCATTGATGCCCAATTTACAGAACAAGTGGTGGAGCTGCTCTCTATAACTCTGTTTAATGTGTCTAGTCTGCCTTTCTTAGGGTTGAAATGTCAGGTTTTGCACTTATCAAGCCCTACAAACAGACTATATGAGTGTATGTACTGTGTGCATACTGCAGGATCATTTGCACGTTGCACATGTGCATACATTCCAGTATAAAAATAACACATGAAATGAAATTGTAGAGCAATAACTGCACATTTCAAACAGGCACAAACACTATCTTGCAGCCACTGATTTAACCTTCCTTTGTCCTCTCCTCCCTACATGTCTGTGTAGCTGTTTTATGTCTTGTTGTTTTAGTCTCTGTCTACTGCCTTTGTTTTCAATCGTGATGTGATTTTGTCTTTTATGTGCTGCAGAACAGGAACTTTTGCTGCTGTAAACCAGTTTGAACTGAGTCAGGCCTGTTCGACTGTAACGGATCTGCAATGCTACATCTAATATTTTTCTGTATAGTAGTAATTGATGAAATACACGATCCATTTATCATGCCTGGTGGAGATTATCATCCGTCATCTGTTTGTGCACATCTCTCTGTGTGTGTGGAGCCTAAAATATTTCGTACACACTTACGACCGCTTGCTCAAGAACCTCTCATGGTTGCAGTGATTCAAACTTTTTGATAAACACTGAAAAACTTATATAAAACCTATATATAACATATACTGACTGCTCACTCCTCTTTACCTTCCAGTAGTCATCAACAACTGCTTGGCTAAAAACAGTGCTTATCTACTAGCAGTGCTGGGGAGTAGTGGTATGTAAAAAAACAGACGTCTCCTGGATTGACGCTTGAGACCTCCTGAAAGCCTCAACAGCAAAATGTTGGGGGTCTCTGGAAAAATCTTTAAAAAAATATTTGCCAGTTGTCCCTTAAAATATATTTTAAAAGCTCACTATATCGAGTATTCATTATTCAAAAATATGACTACAGAAAAATATTGTTGTGGTGTTTTCTCTTATATTGCCATCGAACACTCAGCTGTTTCAAAGCCTTCTTCCATGGGTGGCGCTGTTGCTAATGATCTTCAATCCAAATGCTGTGAACAGTCGTTTGGAAAATGTTACCCCATACAGCTTTAAAAAGCAGTGGATTTTTTTTTTTTCCTGCTTGGACAGGAAAATGTGTCAAAGAGAAAGCAAAGTTCATTACTTGCTAGCTGTGGGGTTGATTCTGAAAAGCTGAATCAAAATAAGAATGAAAATGTAGGTAAGGGGGGCCGCCCGATTACCACCAGGTTTTTCGCACACGGGTTGCATGTAATGAAATTACAAAATAAATGTAATTGTCATCTGTTAAAGTTTACTGAGAAAAGAGTTATCGAGTTATTCCATAGATATTCAATAATTGAGACAAGATAGCTTGATGTTACTGTTTTACATAACTTCAGATCACACTACATACATAACAAAGGTTTGTCCAAAGGCATTTATTAGTTTGTGACTCTGGGGAAAGTGGGGAAAACTCTTCTCTTCTCTTACTTACATTCACTGAACATCCCCTGAAACTGTTTGGAGGCTCCCTGGGAAGGCCTGCCTCTCACTTTGAAAACTCTGGTATACAGTATTCATGTTTTATCTTCTCGTTATTTATTTTTATTCTATTGGTACTTTTATTTTATTTTTAATACATTTGACCTTGCGCTGCTACTTTTTTCGCCTTATGCTGCTGAAATCACCTCTGTCTCCTAAAATCACACCTCTGAAGTCACTCTTCTACATTATTCAATCTCCATAAACAATCAATTGTATATTATTTAGTTATTTCTACAGGCCAATTGTATTAGTCTTATAACAAATGGATGGTTTATCTGCATATAATTGCGTGTACTTCTCCCCAGAAGGGTGTCCTGTGCCCATCTGTGCCTCCATCAGCTAAGATGCCAAAAACACACACACATCATTACCCACGGCTTCTGTGTACACTTCTATCTACAGTATGTGTACATTTGTTTAATTACATACACACTAATGTGACTTGCCGTAAACAAACAGTAGTTTTATTCAAGATTAAACATTTAGACGACCACAGAATAGATGAACAGGCATTGGTCTAACACAAGGTTGCTTTTTCTGCTGCTGTCCCAGAGACCCACTATTAAGAAGCAAAGCTTTTAGCTCAGCAAATTTACATGTATTTTCTATGTACACAGATGTATGTATGCCTATATGTATGCACACATATATACATGTGTGTATGCTGTACATAAATACATACAGACTGTCAGGTAGTCTCCTGCATAAAGTTTGTATCCCAGCAAAATGTTAAACTTTGGGTGTAGTTCCTTGTTCGTGTTTTTTCAAGACACCAACAGTAGTCTGCATATTACTTATTGTCTGAGCTGCATTTGTTGATTGATCGTGTGAAAAATGTTTAGAATATTTGATCATTGCTGTGTAGTGACCCTCTAGACTAGAAGGCAGTGTTTCTAGTGGGTCATCATGACCAGGAGCAGAGCAAGTAAAAACCCCGGTCTAATAAAAATGGCAGCAGACAGACAAGTCCAACCAACTGAACCTGACAAAGGCACCAACAATACACAGATGTAGTCATCTTTTTTTTTAAAAATACACACATCAAATACAATATACCGCCTTGCAAAGAGGCCATAGGAAAGAAAAAAAAAACATGAGAGTCAATATAAGAAACAAACTTGCAAGTTGTACAATTACAGTGGAACTGTACATATGGAAAGCATAGACTTATATTTCATCTGCCCATGCCTGTTGACCTCCCTTTGGAATGTTAGAAGGGATGTTTTCTCTGGTGGTAAATGTAGGCAGGACTTGAGAGAGAATGCATCTGGCACTGAAGGTTGCGAAAGACTCTCTTATATTCAACAAGTGTATGCTGGAGGCAGTAGATTCCCACAATCCCGCTCACCAGCGGTTTGAGTTAGACAGAGGGAACGGGTAGAGAAAAATAAATAGTTGGTGGATGGAAGAGTGTTTGACGAGACTCAGGATTAGCACCAACTTCAGAGGTTTTTGTTTTTTTTTTGAACTGCGTGTCTCCGAGCATAGAAGGTGGGGCTGTGTGCGTTTTGACGACGAGGATGAAACAGCGAGATGATGAAATAATGGTGATGGTGTGTGGGTGACATCAGAGACATGGGTGAGCCTGGGGGAGGGTGGGGGGTGGGGGGGATGAATTGATGGCATAGAATCACCGTCCCAGATCGTTCAAAGGCCTCTGCTGGGCCAAAATGTACTCCCAACAAAAAATATTAAAGCAACACTTTTATTTTGGTCCCATTTTTCATGAGTTGATGTAAAAAAAATCTAACATTTCTTCTGAGCACACAAAAGGTTTATTTCTCTCCAATTCTGTTCGCAAATTTGTCAAAGTCTGTGTTAATGAGAATGTAGAGATGCTGATTAAAATATATGTTTATTACCTAGGTGTGCCTTGGACTGGTCACAAGAGAAGACCACTCTAAAACGTGTAATTTTATCCTGTAAATAGAGTACTGAACTATGGCTACTTCACACAGAGCTGCAAGGGACAAATGTCTTTCCCAGGAAGGCAAAGTCAATACCTGCCCAATGATGCTTCTGATTGGTTAGTTCTCATTGCCTTGGTTGGTTGGGTTGGTTAGGTTTAGGCACTGAACTACACCTATTTCACATGGACAATCTCATGGTTGGCTAATCAGAGGTAGAGTAGGGCAGATCATGACTTGGCCATCCTGGGAATTTTCTTTTGTATATCTAGCTCTATGTGGAATAGCTACAGTTCAGTGCCTAAATCTAACTGACCCAACCAACGAAGGCAAATGAGCAGTAGCCAATCAAAAGCAGAGTAGGGCGGGTCATGACTTTGCCCTCCTGGGAGGAAAAAAAATGTATCTGTAGCTTTATGTGAAATGGCCATAGTTCAACTCCAAATAAATGTCTTTTTTTCCAGATAAAACTACACATTATAAAGTGATTTTTAGTCTTTTAAAGTGACCAGTCCAAGCAACACACATGCAACAATCCTGCTGTTTAATTAGCATCTCTACAAGCCACACCCGTCAGGTGGACAGATTGTCTTACAAGCACTCACAAACACATGTTTTTAACAAATTTGCGAACAAAATTTGAGGGAAAGTGCACAGAAGATTTTTTACATTAACTCATGAAAAATGGGAGAAAAAAACAAAAGTTGCGTTTATATTTTTGTTGAGTGTGTTTCAATAGGCTTTCAGGACTTTGAATTGCCATATTGTACATGCACAATTTGTCTTGCTAACAATCTGCACAATTTAAAACAGACTGTTTTTTTCTTATAGAATAAGGCTTATTTCTAATACAATAATGACTAAAAAGGCTTGGGTGCCTAGGCACAGCTACACTGTGTTCTTAGACTGAGGAGATTTAAGGTCCCCAGATAGTATCTTTACTTGTGAGGAAAGTCTATTCAAAAGCCCCAAATCTTTTTTTCTATTTCTGTGAATCTATTAAAGTACTATTGAGCCCCAGGTCTACGGACAAGGAGTCAGGGGTTAAACTGGGAGCGAGCAGGACAGAAACCAGCAGCCGACCAACACACAGTGAAATTACAGTATCATCAGATTTTATTTGGTTCATAAAGAGACAAAAAGCTTTTCTTTTCTTTTTTTTTAAACGGTGAGCTGAGCAAGCCCGCCTCCATTATGGTAGAACTAATCCCAATTTAACCCCTGGATTTACATTCATGTGAACGTGATAGCGTATAATAAAGACCTAACAAGTGACAAGACAGTCCAAACAGTTGCAAGGCTTCATGCAGTGCTACCTCATAAGATTTACATTGATTCTACTGTTGAGAGAACAAAATTATTCAAGCATTTCTAATCATTGCGCAATGGTTCGTCATGACTCTATTGATCGTAAAGTGAGTGTGTCCATCTTATTTAAAAAATACAAAAGCTGTGATCTTCATGTACATGTGTCACATATAGTATCTATGACAAGCTAATGCGGTTCGCAATGTGGTCACTGTTCTAATTAGCCTTGTTGTCTCCGTGCTGTAGGTTTCTTTTTAAAACTTAATGCACATCTCTAACACTGCAATTAACCCTTCCTAAGCCCTGCCCCCTTTTTGCTTTGTGCTCCAATACCAGTTGAGCAAACTTGGTACCTTGGTCAACTGTCTCCTTTTTCTGTAAAAGCAGCATACAGGGTCTCATCTAAGGTTAGCAAAACACTAGCTAACTAACTAGCTAATGACTGATGTAGATTACCAAGCTAGTTAGCTGGCGTTTTACTAACATTAGTACTAACATTGGTGTTGATGACTTATATTGTGCAAGACAAATTTCAACTTGTAAAATTATTTGACTACTGTGCTCTTTAAAAAAAAAAAAAGGTCTCATGGGACCAGGGTTGCCAGGTCTGTGTGACAAAACCAGCCCAGTGGCCAATAAAACTAGCGCCGACAGGCGGAGAGCATAGGCACGTTGTATTTGAGGGTGTTTATGTGGGTGTGTGTGTGACATTCAGATTCAGACAACTTTATTTATCCCAAAGGGCAATTCAGTTTTAGCAGTCTATCCAGACATGTGCCATGTCTGTGGGTATACATGCTGATCTGGAGTCAGTTTGGTAGGGTATATGTAGGAATAAATGTTCATTTCATTTGGATGTGTATCTATAGATACCATTAATGTAATTTGGATGCAAAATGGGTCAACCCAACCAGCGAACACAAAAATCCATCCCACAGCAATACTTAATAAGGAGCCCAATTCCGCAGAAAAAATGTGGACCTGGCAACCCAGCATGGGACAGGCCTAAAGAGTGAGACAACTTTCTGTAGGGTCACAACCTAAGTTAGCTATTGTTAGCAAAATGCTAGCTAACTAGGTAGCTGACATTAGCAAAAGACTTGCTAACTAACTACCTAATTATTGATCTCATATAGCCAGCTAGTTAGCTAATTTTTGCTAACAGCAGCTAATTTATGATGTGAATATAAGTCACTTTTACAGATCCCTGAGCAACATCCTTTTTAAAATCTTCTTTTCAACATAGACTAGCTTAGCAATTAGCATATTTAAGCAGACAGGAAAAGAGAAAGTTGACCGAGATACCAAACTTGCTGAACTGTCTTTGGAGCACAAAGCGAAAAAAAATAGTCAGAGTTAGGAAGGATGAATTATATGAACTGTTACTGACAGAAAGACTTGCGTGACTAAAGATATGAGCACATATGAGTCTAAGAAAGCACAGACACTTGTAATGATTGTAACGCGAATCTGGTAGTGCTTACAAGCTTACATGCAGTTAATGGTTGGAGATGATATAGAGAACCAAAAACAATAAATACATTGTATAAAACATAATTTCATATCAATATATTAAAATACTATTTAAAATAATATCTTAGACAATATTGCAATATGAAATTGACCGATAAATAGTTGGTAGGCCTACACAGAGAAATATATATATATATTTAAGTATCTGTGTCCTTCATAGTTTGCTGTTTTGACTTAAATGAATTAAAGTTTCCAGATTTCCTCCCAGTGGGTAGCAGTACAATCCAGAGAGCTAATACATTTTCTTTTTTTTCCAACAATAATAACAATGAACTTACAGTACACAGTCCCATAATAAAGATATACATACTGAATACAATATAAATGTCAAGACAGAAAAATAGAAAAATATCAATAGAAATCAAAAGTCAAATACATATCAGAGAAAGTATACAGAGTAAAGTGTACTTATGAGTCTTTGTGGTTCTTGTTGTTGTAGCTGGAGCTTGTATTGGCTCTCATTGTTGGTGTATTGGCTGTGGAACTGTACTTCGGTTTTTTGTTTTTTTTTCCAGTCCTGACACACACACTCACACACACACACACACCCACACGCACACACACACACCCACACACACCCACACACACATACACACACTCTCCCACACAGACACAAAGTCACACACATCTGCAAATACAGACACATGCAATGGCACACATGCCTGCACAGGAGCAAGTGTGCACTCACCCACACACACCGACCCACCCCCCCACACACACACATACATGCATACACACACAGCTCACATGACCGTGCAGCATTTGCAGGTCTGTTTCTTCTCCTTCTCCTTTTCTCCTTCTTCTCCGCCTCCGTTGGCCTTTTCTTTCTCCGCCATGCTCCCATTGGGTGGCGCCTGCTCCGCCGTGGCCGCCTCTCCTCCCGCTTTCCCCTCCCCGTCCTCGATGACAACAAACTCGGCCTTGACGTTTCCATCCACGCCTTCCATCCCCAAGGCTGTGCGTGTCTCCTGCTCCTCCTCGACGGTCTTGTAGCCCATGAACACCAGGGTGACGGGGTTGTCTGCACTAGCCTGGTCAGGACTGGGACCCAGCAGCTTGGCCTCAATCCCTGTCACCTCTCTCTTGGGGGTTTGGCCAGAGGTCTGCACTACTCCGTTCTCACCTATAGGGAGCACCAGAGTATCATTGAGAGGTTAGGAGGCGAGTGAATTAAGGAGGGTGGCCGAAGTCAGAGAGACAAAGAAAGAAAGGAAATATTTTTTAATGACCTCCGGCGGAAAAGAACAATTTAATTGAGCAAATGAAGAGGCCATTATTGACTCACTCTCTCTTTCTGACACAAGTGGTCAGGCTGCGTTGTCATGGTTTCATATGTGATCATACGTTGCCATGGGGACCAAACTTACCTCCATTTTCTTTGGCCACACCCTTACTGGCTGGTACGCCTGTCTCCAGCTCTTCAATCTCTTGCTCCAGCCTGGCTCAGAGACACAGACAGACACACAAGAGGACACACACAAGAAGACACACACGACAATTAATTAAAATGAAGGTCTAATTCCTTTACACCAGAGAGGCTATAAGATATGTTTGCAAACGATGAGTATATGGCCAGTTTTTCCGAGAATGATGAGCAAGATGAGTTCCTCTAATATTTTATCTAGCTGACCACCATTTGCCAATTCCACTTCTAACAAGAAGATACGCTGGGCAACCCAAAAAGGATATTCGCATGTAACCCCTTTGTAATAATTTTGATTAGTAACTGTAATTCAATTACATTTTTTTTTCTCATTAACTGTAACAGTAATTTACATACTTGCGCATACTTCCAACCCTCATGATTTTCCCATGAGAATCACATTTTTTATTGCCCTCTCCTTAGTTCCTCCCAGGATCACACTTCTCCTGTATTTCTCCCAATTTAATTCTTTTTTTTGGCTTTTAGCCTTTCTTGACAAGACAGCTTTAGATAGACAGTAAATTGTATTGAGAGAGGGGGAATGACATGCAGCAAAGGGCAACAAGCAGGAGGCCTCTGTAGCCTCTGTACCTGAGTAGAAGGCTCTACTAACTGAGCCAGCCTTTAACCAGGTCTCTGAAAACATTTTCATACTCCCCCTCCCCTTTTTCATTATCATGACCTGTTTGTGACACTGCACAGCATGTATAAGCCCTTTACAACACTAAATTATACTGTTTCCACTGGGACGATACAGCTGCACCAAACTTTGAAGAATTCCAGGGCATGTTCAGTCTGAAAACGATATGCACCATTTTGCCACAGTTTCTGGATTAAACAACACGTTGCCTCAAAACTAGAGCTGAATGATTTTGAGAAAATACCTAATTACGATTATTTTGACTGATATTGCAATTGTGATATGATTTGTGATATTAGAGGTAGTGATCACTTTTACATCATGATTCTTATTTTGATTGAAAAACATGCTAAAATGACTGGTGTTTTTTTATTTATTTATTTATTTATTTATTTTACAGGAATCTGTATCAAATGAAGATATTTTTCAAGTCTGCAGAGTCTGATTTGTAGGACAGGACATCTCTGCCTCACAACATTCGTTAATTTAAAAGTTTTTTGACACACATTTTCAAATATTGCACCTCCTGTGATTTGAAAACTGCAGAAAGCCGTATTGTGAATTCAATAAAATTTCGATTAATTGTGCAGCCCTACTGAAACGGTACGCAACAGGCTTTGAGATATGTTTTCTCTCATTTGGTGGGTGCGTCACAGGTAGCATGCATTTTCTGCATTTTGTAGTTTATGTCAGAGATTTATGCAGGTTCACACTAGCCACTAAAAGTAGGCTATTCAACATAAAAATGCTGTTACAGTGTACTTATTATTTTGTCATTTTCATTTTTAAAAAGTCACCAGAATGCAGTCTCTGAAACTCAACATTTTGGTATCAAAATCCTCCCTATTTTTTTTTTTAGGTCTCAAGGTTTACAAGTATGTTGGTTACTAAAGTAAACATTTGCGTATGCATGCATGCACAATCACATGATAATAATTATTACATAATTATTACATTCATAAAGTACAAAAACACTGACCAGTTGTTCACATGCCACCTAACTAAGCTTGGACCTGGCACTCAGACATACACAGATTAGAATCTGATTTCTTTGATCTAGTCCAGACGCCACATAATCAAAATTATTTATGGTTTCAGTGTCTGGTTAAAATTGCTTTTCTTGAGATTTGTCTCAGTCTGGACACTCAAATTGGATTACATCACCTGTAACGCAACGCATAACCCTCACATGACATCAAAAGCATCTTCATCCTTGTACACTGCCGGCCCAGCTTTGAAAGTAAGTGGAAATGGGTGGTTGAACTCTATGGATTTGTTTTTTCCATTTTCTTTTCTGTCTACCATCATGCGTATTGTCCGACTCTTACTTTCATTTATTACTGCTCCTACCTACTCCATTATTTTTTAAATTCCTGTTCACAACACAGTTTTTAGCACAGTTGCAGCCGTGGTTGTCTGTATGTTTTACGGTGTCGTGTCCTCTGTCTCTAATGTTGCCTCGAT
>JAJHUR010002059.1:11420-29380 GCA_027495735.1 Lutjanus campechanus | reverse complement strand
AAGGAGGGTGGCCGAAGTCAGAGAGACAAAGAAAGAAAGGAAATATTTTTTAATGACCTCCGGCGGAAAAGAACAATTTAATTGAGCAAATGAAGAGGCCATTATTGACTCACTCTCTCTTTCTGACACAAGTGGTCAGGCTGCGTTGTCATGGTTTCATATGTGATCATACGTTGCCATGGGGACCAAACTTACCTCCATTTTCTTTGGCCACACCCTTACTGGCTGGTACGCCTGTCTCCAGCTCTTCAATCTCTTGCTCCAGCCTGGCTCAGAGACACAGACAGACACACAAGAGGACACACACAAGAAGACACACACGACAATTAATTAACATGAAGGTCTAATTCCTTTACACCAGAGAGGCTATAAGATATGTTTGCAAACGATGAGTATATGGCCAGTTTTTCCGAGAATGATGAGCAAGATGAGTTCCTCTAATATTTTATCTAGCTGACCACCATTTGCCAATTCCACTTCTAACTAGAAGATACGCTGGGCAACCCAAAAAGGATATTCGCAAGTAACCCCTTTGTAATAATTTCAATTAGTAACTGTAATTCAATTACATTTTTTTTCCTAATTAACTGTAACAGTCATTTACATACTTGCGCGTACTTCCAACCCTCATGATCACACTTCTCCTGTATTTCTCCCAATTTAATTCTTTTAGACAGACAGTAAATTGTATTGAGAGAGGGGGAATAACATGCAGCAAAGGGCCACAGGCAGGAATCGAACCCATGACTGCTGCTGAGGCCTCTGTAGCCTCTGTACCTGAGTAGAAGGCTCTACTAACTGAGCCAGCCTTTAACCCAGTCTCTGAAAACATTTTCATACTCCCCCTCCCCTTTTTCATTATCATGACCTGTTTGTGACACTGCACAGCATGTATAAGCCCTTTACAACACTAAAGTATACTGTTTCCACTGGGACGATACAGCTGCACCAAACTTTGAAGAATTCCAGGGCATGTTCAGTCTGAAAACGATATGCACCATTTTGCCACAGTTTCTGGATTAAACAACACGTTGCCTCAAAACTAGAGCTAAATGATTTTGAGAAAATACCTAATTACGATTATTTTGACTGATATTGCAATTGTGATATGATTTGTGATATTAGAGGTAGTGATCATTTTTACATCATGATTCTTATTTTGATTGAAAAACATGCTAAAATGACTGGTGTTTTTTGTTTTGTTTTTTTTACAGGAATCTGTGTCAAATGAAGATATTTTTCAAGTCTGCAGAGTCTGATTTGTAGGACAGGACATCTCTGCCTCATAACATTCGTTAATTTAAAAGTTTTTTGACACACGTTTTCAAATATTGCACCTCCTGTGATTTGAAAACTGCAGAAAGCCGTATTGTGAATTCAATAAAATTTCGATTAATTGTGCAGCCCTGCTGAAACGGTACGCAACAGGCTTTGAGATATGTTTTCTCTCATTTGGTGGGTGCGTCACAGGTAGCATGCATTTTCTGCATTTTGTAGTTTATGTCAGAGATTTATGCAGCTTCACACTAGCCACTAAAAGTAGGCTATTCAACATAAAAATGCTGTTACAGTGTACTTATTATTTTGTCATTTTCATTTTTAAGAAGTCACCAGAATGCAGTCTCTGAAACTCAACATTTTGGTATCAAAATCCACCCTATTTTTTTTTAGGTCTCAAGGTTTACAAGTATGTTGGTTACTAAAGTAAACATTTGTACCAAAGGAGAAATATCTTCAAGGCATTCTTGAGATATCACATTCACAAGAGTGGGATGGAAAGAAATTCACACTTCATTTTTGAGTGCTCACAAGAACGGGACGGACGGATAAATGACCAGAAAACATAATGCTTCCTGCATTCGGTCCAGTAGTGGATTACCTCTGGACAAGCTCCAGGCCTGCACGCATGTATGCACATATGCATGTATGCATGCATGCACAATCACATGATAATAATTATTACATAATTATTACATTCATAAAGTACAAAAACACTGACCAGTTGTTCACATGCCACCTAACTAAGCTTGGACCTGGCACTCAGACATACACAGATTAGAATCTGATTTCTTTGATCTAGTCCAGACGCCACATAATCAAAATTATTTATGGTTTCAGTGTCTGGTTAAAATTGCTTTTCTTGAGATTTGTCTCAGTCTGGACACTCAAATTGGATTACATCACCTGTAACGCAACGCATAACCCTCACATGACATCAAAAGCATCTTCATCCTTGTACACTGCCGGCCCAGCTTTGAAAGTAAGTGGAAATGGGTGGTTGAACTCTATGGATTTGTTTTTTCCATTTTCTTTTCAGTCTACCATCATGCGTATTGTCCGACTCTTACTTTCATTTATTACTGCTCCTACCTATTCCATTATTTTTTAAATTCCTGTTCACAACACAGTTTTTAGCACAGTTGCAGCCGTGGTTGTCTGTATGTTTTACGGTGTCGTGTCCTCTGTCTCTAATGTTGCCTCGATAGAAAGAGTTCTTTTCCATGATTAGAGGAATGAGAGGATAAATCTTCATTAGTCCTGCAGCTTGCAGTTTTATATTAGCACTGGAAAAACACACCGCCTGAGCAAATCTATGCACGTACGCCTACAATTTCACCATAACAACCACACGTATTTGACCTGGTCACTTGCAAATAAAGTAATATTCTGGACTGTTTGTTTCAAAGATCTGACCTGGGGTTTTTAGATACTGACCTGAGGATGACCTGCTCCAGGAGCTTGGTCTTCACCTCGTCCTCCTGCAGACGCTTCTGAGTCTCCTCCTCCGCTGGAGCTCCATCTAACAACCAGCGCTCCCTCAGTGCCTTCGACTGCAAAGAGGACATAAATACAAACATGATGTTGTTGAGAATGAACACAGAGAGCAGGCGCTAGGATTTATTTCCTCCTTTTTATAAATTCTCAAAGAGGAACACGTTTCACAACATTGCCCCTGGCACCCCCAGGTATACAGCAGCGTGTTGCTGCCACACCAGAAAAGGACAAAAATGGATCAGTATCACATTATAACCTGAAAGGTTTATTGTGATACAAGATATTTTCAAGTGATTATAACATTTGATGGGCACTTCAATGTTCAAGAACTGCATGAAATTTTTGTTTTCCATGACTAAAATATTTCTGGCAACTCTTCTGTCACTTTGACTTGGTCATTATTACCCCTGATGAAAATGGCTGGCTTGAGCACTGTCAGTTTTGGAAAAGTTTGATGAATACTATATTGTTATAACGCAAAAAGTTTTGTTATAAAAATATGTTATCGTGTTATAACATGAAACATTTGATCTTATAACAATAAATTATCATTAAAACACAAAATGTCTCACGTTATAACAAGATAAATAGTATTTTGCTAAAACCAGAACATTTTTTCATTATAACATGACGAGTTTTGAATGATGTAATAACATGAAAACATCCTGTTATAACAATAAACCTTTCACCTTATTATGTGACACTGATCCGTATTTATTTTTCTTTTTTATGGTTTAAAATTATGGACATTATTCAGTTTTTATACACACAACACTCAGCACTATACGGTTCTGATAGGCAAAACAAAATACAGGAATACACCAAAGGCACTTGGATAGAACACAAATTAAATTAAATTAAATTGAATTAAATTGGAGCGTCACAACCAATCGAAATGAGCCTTCAACTTCATCAGTTGAAATCAACGACAGTATCTGCAATTCTCCGACTACTGCATCATTTATCCTCATATTTCTTTTTCTGGCACGGCAGCAACACTCCTCCGTACATGTGTGTTTGGTGTGTGAGTGTTTTTGTCAGCTTTAATAAAAAGGGCCAGAGCAGGTAGAGGACTTCTGATCACACGTCTTTCATCAGGAGCGGTTGATTAATTCATTAGCCGTAATTCCATCTCCCAAAATGCCGCGTGTTATCACCCTCTCTCACTTGGACATCAGTGTAATTTCTTTCAGAGGCGATTAGTGGCACTTTCACTGAGAGCGACAGGCCCTTTAGCTAATCTACAACAAAAATCTTCCAGTGAGGGCGTCCAGCACTTCTCTGCTGACTGCTGCCGCTCACTGATTCTGTCACATACTTCAGCTGCTGCCAACTTGTTGTTGCCAAGTGGACTATGGCACTCAGCCAGATGAATCAAGGCTTCTGGCACTGAATAGAAAAATCTAAACTAAGATATACTGTAATTATCCCATTATACTAAACTGAGCATGGGATTGGAAAAGTAGACAAGACACTGATGCTATTTAAGATTAGCTGTTTCATTTTTATCTCTCAAACATTTCCTAGAGATTGATATGATTACGACAATATTGCTATGTTGAGAGCAGTCTGCGTATAAATTTGTAAACTGTTAGTCTCATTATAATTACTGGAGACAAAGTTAAAAGGACAGCTTGAATTATTTGATGCAGGGTTGTGTGAGGTACTGGTGTTGTGCATGAACGCGCAAAAAGAATGCCATTCATCGAACATGTCTGTATTTTTTGGTGAACTGGTACGTCCTGTTTGGAGAAGCGGTGCCAAGCAATGAACTGCTGTTTACAGGATCAGCAAAAAAGGTTTTTTAGCCACTTGAAAAAAGTCCACCAAAAAAAAAAATCAATACCAGTTTAAGTGTATGCTATGTTTAGAATATTTTCATCACTTCATTTTGCTGTCAAACAGCCTTTTCTGACAGGAAGCAGCCGTGGTACAAGCCTCATATTGCTCTCTCCAAACCAACCAAACTCCAAAGGCGGAATCACTCATTTTATCCCACAGAATACAGGACTTGCTGGTCTACCGCTGCCTCTGCCTGTTAGTTTGCTTGTGTTATTGCGTGACTTCTGCGTTTCAAAAGGACAGTTCGTATTCACCAAAGTCACACAAGCACACTGACAGATCGAGACAGCGGTGGACAAGAAACTCTTCTTGCGAGGTAAAATGACTGATTTCGCCTGTGGAGTTTGGTTGATTTGGCTTGTTTCCAGTCAGAAAAAGTTGTAAAATGCACTTTTTTGCTTAGCTTTCGTGATGGTACCCCTCTCCGCTTCTCCAAACTTGTAGCATGCTGTCCACCATCTACTGAACCTCATACAACCCTACATAAAATAATCCGAACTATCCCTTTAATTCTAGATCAAAATAATTTAATACTCTCATAGGAGTATATGTTGTGGAGTGTCTTTTTCCATTTTATTATTCAATCAATGTGTATTTCCTTTGTCAATTTCCAAACAGCCCCGTCTCCTTATCTTGACTGGCCATCCACATTCCCTCCCGCTGATAAGCTAATATCAAAGCAAATACTTGGCATGCTTTGAGGTAAATATAACAGAGTGTCTTACTCGCAGCTGTTACACCGTGCAGTGAAAGACAGCCCTGCTCGGCCATATGGAAAAGTGCGAGAAAAAGCTCTCCTTTTCACAAGTTGGACTGAAAATCTGGACCTGTGCTGGATGTGAATTCTTCTCCGGTGATGCAACAACAATTTCGACAGAAAAACCCGTCCCCCCTGTTTTTTTTTTTTTGTTCCTCCTCCAACTCGACCACCGCCCCTTCCTCTCTTTTGCATGCATCTGTATCAATCATAGAGTTCATGAACTTTGCGGCGTGCGTGTGTGTTATATTGAATACTGTTGTAAATGTCAGGATGTATTTCCCTGTTTATCTTTTTTTTTTTTATCTGTTAAAGTGCCTGTCGTTCTGCCTCAACTCTTACTTTCCCAATTGAGTAATTCAGCTCCAGACACACAGCTGTGCGGTGCTTTACAGCTCGCACACACTCACACGGTGTAATTCAACACTCTTCATAACCCGGCCCTGCGTGGTCTCTTGGGCCCTGAATCTAACCCCACTTCCCTTTCTTTCTCTGTCTCTACTCTCTCAATCTAACTTGCTGTATCGCCACACCCTACTACCCCAACGCCTGACATCACTTAATGTACTCACTCATGCATACGCTAGCACACACACACACACACACACACACACACACACACACACACACACACACAGTCTGCACAGGCAGTCGTAAAGCTGCTGCTCTGAAGTTACGTCTCTCTCCATTGTTCTTTGGAGTAAAAGCTGCTAACGTAGCAGACAAAGGGCGGAATTGTGATACAGGCGCACACACACACACACACACACACACACACACACACAGACACACACACAAGCACACATCCAAATCTACTGAGCAGCTGTCAGGGGAAAGAGCTGTGTTTCAAAATTCATTTAGCATCTTTCCTTCTACAAAGTGATATCCAAAAAACTTGTTATTCTTTTAAAATATATCAATTCGTTTCTCCAAAATAAAGTGAACCCAGCCTATGTGATTCTTACTATTTTGTTTTGTTGTTGCTGGTGATTAGGGATAAAATAAATGAGCCTAATCTTTGTCTTAACCCCGAGATCAAATCTACAGTTTCCTGTCTAAAGGTTAATTAATCCACCTCCAGGAAATTACAGCAACACACCCCAGTAAAGAAACACCACCTGTTGTTTTTAAAGTTTGTTTTTGACACCTTAAGATACAAAATGAGCTACAGAGACGCTGGTATTCACATCTTGTTAGCTTTTTTCCTGTGTTTCCTGTCTCTGTGCTAAGCTAAGCTAACAGGTTTCTGTCGCTTGTTTCATATCGATCATACAGACAAGAGGTATCAATCTGCTCATGTAATGAGCAAGAAGAAACTAGTTAGCAACTGGTTAGTTAGGGTATTTCCTTAAAAGACGTGAGACTGTACGTGTCTCAGTGTCAGCAACTTATTTTATGCCACTAATATAATTGTGTCAACGTTTTTCAGGCCATGGACTCCTAACACAAGACAGAGCAGGGACTCCCTATTACATGTATTGCTGCTAACAGCTGGTTCACACTACATGCTTGAACAGTGTGTGTGTGTGGGGGTTGTTACTTGTTGGTTTTTAGATCTTCTTAGCTACGCTTCATCCAGAGATTCGGATGCTCGCCTATTTTTTGTGCGAGACACACACTTATCTCGGCAAAAAGACACAGTGAAAGTGATCTGCTGACAATCATACTGACAATATATCAGCAACCTGACACCTGTCGCTACAGTTTCAATGTCTATAACAGTAGAATACGTATGTCACAGATAAAATCAGGTGCAGGGTGGTGTTATTCTCTTTCTCTTTTCTCCTCTGTATCCCTCCCTCCCTCCCTCCCTCCCTTCCTCTCTGATTCTGCCTTTTCTTCTCTACAAAACTCCTCTGCAAACTCAATATGGAAAGATAGGACTTTCAGCAGCAGCCCCGCATCAGAAACACAGCCTGTGTGGACACCACACATAGGCACGCCAGCTGCAGCAGTTCATCAAGGTAGCTGTCGCGCACAGGTACATGCAGGTGGTGTGAACCAGCTGCGTGGCTAATGTTATGTGCATCAGCTTCACCTTGTGCACTTTCGCCGCTGGTTTCTGAGGTTTGGAGTCAGAGTTGCTTGCTCATGAAGTTACAAAATGATCTATTGTGGCTCACAAGAATGTCTTTATACTTGGGATAATAACAAGGCTAACTGGCTAATATGTTTCAAGCCAACTGATTCTCATTTAGCTGAAGTGATTGCACAACTAATCATACAGCCTTTTGTCATTGCTGTGTAATTAAATGCTGAACTAAATGCTTTTGTTTTTTTAAATAGGCCAATTTATCTACCCCATAAGGGCCCCTGACCCCCTCTATGTAAGTAGGAATGAATTGCTGATAAACTGGCACCTGTTGATGGTGCCATCATCATTAGAAGGCAGCAGCTTCATGACGCCGAGTAGTTTTTCAACAGGTTTAATCTTAGTTACTTGTTCATTTGATAAAGTGAAAGTTTCAGTTATTTATTTCTTTACTTTTGCTTTAGCGTAGTTTAACACACATGCAGACACATATCGGCTTTTTATTCATCATCCAATTGGACGCGCTGGATACCAGACTGTGAGTAACCTGCTAAATGGACAAAACTTCAGTAAATCAAACCATGTTCTGTACGTTTCTTGGCGATAGAAATATGGCTTAATGGACTTTAAGAAGGAAGCTATAACAGTACAGGTCATTTCATTGGAACATTATTTTTTATATGCGCCCTTATAAACTGTGTGTTTTACATATTTAGAAATATGAGAGCACAAGATGTTGACACTCAGAGGTTTTAATTAAAGGGAGTGCCAGCTGTTACATGCATAATCATTTCTGCTATGGCTCTTTAATTATAAACAGAACTCGTATGAATGCTTTCTGTGTTAACAACATTGTGTTACGTCATCTCACCATTCTGTCTGCACTGTGTGTGTGTGTGTGTGTGTATATGATCTTGTATTAGTGTAATTTAATGGTGGGGCAGGTACACCCTTGTAAAAACGTGGCGTGTAAACGGAGACATTTATTGGGTTTTCCACCACCTCTGGAAAAGCCATTCTTGCTGTGGTTTGCACAAAGAGCCTTCTAATGCTCCTGTTCAGCGTGATTACACTTCCCCTCTGTGTGTCCGTGTCTGTGTGCGCGTGTGTGTGTGTGTGTGTGCGTGTGAGACGAAAGCGGGGTGCGGTGGGTGTAAGAGCCTTTTCCTGTTGGTGGGAGTGGGACAAAAATCTGTTTCCTCTGCCAAAGCCCTCCGCATTGTCTGAGGCTTCTGTGTTCTTTTATGAAGCAACGCACACAAAAACGAACGCACGCACACACACACACACACGTACAGATACACACTTACAAAGGTTTGCTCTGAAAATAGAAAAAGAGGGAGCACGCAAGGGCAACAGCACAGGTCACAGGAACTTTTGCCACAAACGCGCACACGTCTACACACCGCAACCTTTTCTCGTATCTGTGACCTGCTGGATTGTCCGCGGCTGAAATAGCTTTGATAGTGCTGACACATACGCTGACAAAAGCCTTGGCTCTGATTTGAATGTGTGTGTTTTTTATGGAGTGTGTGTGTGCGTGTGTGTGTGTATAAACAGCATGTGGAGGAGCTGCTGCTGTTATCTGCTGTCCATTCTGAACATTCCGTGACAGCACTAGTTAGGGAGTATCTCACTATGTGGGACTGATGGATTTGAAAGGAATTGCTGAGTTTAATTTAGTTGTTTGAGTGTCTAGCGCTGCGAACACCTCGAGCGTAATTACCGAAAACACGGAGCCGAGCGGCGGGATTTCTGTCAGCTTGTCTCAAGTTCTGCTAAGAGTAAAGGAGAGGCGTGTAGGAGTTCAGGCTACACTCTGAAAGAATTTTATTCATAAATAAATTATCTTATCGGTATGGGGCCTCCAGCACATTTCAAACAAAGTGTTCTCAGAGGATGTTGAATACAGGGCTAGGTGCAAATATACCAGTGAAATCACTGAAACTTGAGGTTTTTGTGTCCAAGATAGTGGAATTTGCGAATCAAGGTGAGGGTGATGATAAAAATCCAAAGCAAAGACAACATGAGCAACGGCCACAGTGCAGTTACAGCAAAGATTTAAAGTTTTTTCTTCTAAATTATACTTAGAACATAGTTACTGAAAACGAGTGAAAAGAGTTTGAGCGGCCACAATCTGAAACCAAGTGCTTAAATCCTAATAAAGTGACTGTAGCTCGCCAAAAACATTAGATTTCAGCATGTCAAGTGATTATTTTAGCACCCTAGGGGGAAAGTTAAACTGATGATGATGAAATACTTTAATATGAACAACTATTTGATTGCATCACCAGGTAAGATCATCAATTAACCTAACAAAGATCAAAACCAGGCCTTTTATAGCTAAATTATTTTAAATTTCTACAGTTTGTCAGGTCAAATTAGCAACTGTAATCTAGGCGTAACATTAATGATCCCATTAGTTTCCCCATTCATCCTGCTGACGCCTCATTTTTGTGTTGTTTGCTAGCAGACAGAAAGTGACAAGAGGCACCGTCACACAGTTCAAGTCAATATAAGCCCCCCAACACCATATAAGCCCCACAAACCAATACACGAACGACTCCACCCCTCATTTACAAATGTACCTTAAGCGACTTTCAGTCCAAATCAGCCCAGCAGTTCACTTCAGCTCACTTCGGTTCCAACAACCCAACACAGACGGAAGTAAAAACTAGCCTGTCTCATTTTACATGCATCTTTTGTTGCTTTCATGACACAGAATAGATGTGTAATCAATAAGTTATATATAATCACTCAACATTTGAATGACAACCTATACTTTGTGTTAGCTAAAAACAGATATCCGCATCAGTGTCACACTGTGTACAGATGCCAGCATATTAACATGTGTTTTTCCATACCTAAATAACGTGCCCGATGAAAATGGGGTGAAAAGCTTACAGTTGTCCAAATGTCCAAACTTGAAGGCAGGTTGAAAAGAGCGAGGGAGGGCAGAGATGTAATATTGTGAAAACACTGTGCAAATGTTCTGACAGTCTGCTCAGAACATCCACTTTCCAGCTGTCTTTTCTTGTTCTTTATCGATTCAGTGGGTGTTTAAGTACAGCCGCAACGAGTGCAGATACTCTAATTGCCGTATGTATTGTTTGAATGTTCTTCTGGGGTTGTGAATGAAACTGATACTCCGCAATGTGGAAAATAACACTTTCCAGTTCTTTGTTCATTCAAGTGCCAGATTCAGGAACCTGAGGATGGATTTCTCTCCTGGAATTGATTCGTCCTGACTTCAACATCCGCCTACCTGAGTAAGAAATAACAAGTAAACTACGAACATGTTATTCCAAACCCACTGCTGAGGACGTAACAGTAATAAGCAAGTGAAGCTTGTTCAAATCTTTGCACAGGTTTGGACATTTTCTGACCGTGTCCTGCGCACACTGTGGCGATTAAAGCTCAGTATGGTGCTGCTTTTTTTGGTCTCAGATCTGCAAAGTTGCTTTGATTTTGTTTGTTGTAAACACCCTGCTTAGATTACAAAGTAAAGCTGCTATAAACCCAACCCCACTAACTGCACAGTTATTAACTAACTCAATGACCTTTAAACTTCAGCAAACGAGCACTGCACCTGTTTGCGGACAACATTTTGCAATAGTTTGTATTTCTGAATATCCTAACTACACCAAAAGTATCTCCACAAGTACATATAAAGTATAGATGTATAAATAGGGCATGTGCAACGTGTGTATGCATGTGCGAATGAGCCGGCGTGTGTACCTTAAGATGCTGGAGTTGCCGTCGGTCATCATCCAGCTGCCTCCTCTTGTTTTCTATCTCTGTCTGCCTCTTCCTCTTCTCCTGTTACAACACATACACATTAGGGCATTACGAACCAGATGTTTTTGAAAGAAGACCACACTGTGTCTTTAACAGGCCTACCAAATTTATGAGGCATCTGTGCTGACACTCAGGATCGATATCAAAACATTTGAATACCCGGCCCAGGTCTTTAATGGTAGTGCTGATGATTTAGTGGTTACTTTTGATAACTGAGTACATTGCATGTAAGTCAATATAATTGCTCAGCATGTCTGAAAGGCAATAAGAGAGAAGAGATGAAAGCTGGTGCATAAAAAAGTTGGTGTTACTGTCTGTACTATAAGTTAATAGCCAAATATCTGATTAAACAAACAACTATCATACTAGTACATAGCTACTATAGAGGTCATTTCATTCAAGTGTTTTAATCAGAGGTGGGACCAAGTCATTGTTTTGTAAGTCATGAGTAATTGCACTCAAGTGTCAAAGCAAGTCCCGAGTCAAGACAGACACATCCCAAGTCAAGTCCCAAGTCCTAATCTTTGTGTTTCAAGTCCTAAGCAAGTTAGCTCTTCACCAAATTTAATTACATTTTAACAACAGAGCCTCGACTTACCGTTCTTTGAGCAACTTAAAATGTCAAACAAAGTTGTTGCATCTGTCTGTAATTTTTGACCCACAAATATTGCATGCTGCAATTAGATTTTTTTTTTGTACCTGAAAGAAACTGTCTGTTTAGTGTAATTTTTTCCAACTGGAGCTCAAAAACATAACATTAGTCTTTCATGGTTCCCTCCTGCAAGTTGACTAGATGATGTCAGATTGGTTCAAACAAAGTGCATCTGGGGAATTAAATGTTGACTTGCTGAGAATGAAAAGCATTAATGATAATTAACATACCTTTTCATCTTTGGGCTTGAGGGAATATATCAAGTATTTTCAAATCAAAAGGCTCAAGTCCAAGTGAAGTTACGAGTCATAGGTGTTTAAGTTCAACCTGACTTGCAAGTCTGTTTTGATTTTTGTCAAGTCATGTCAAAAGTAATCAGATTTGTGAGTCTGACTCGAGTCAAACAACTCTAAGTTTCACAGATGTTGACTTTTTAATAAGTTCTGATTAAATTTTGAATCACTGTGTAATGATTTTGAGTTATCTGGTTGTAAACCCCTTACAACAAACAAAATGTGTTTCAGTTACTGTGTCTGGCATGAATTAAAAATGTTTTCTAAAATATACAACTGTAATTATACTGCTCAGAGACGTAATAATGTGTGCCTTGAGACACAGGAAGACATCAGAGGGAAGAGAGACAGAAAACTGCTGTGAGCTGTAGCTGCTGCATTAACTTTCGATGTCCTCTAATGGGTTGAAGGAGATGGGATCTAAAAGGTTGAGTCATTAAGACGGGCGGTCAGATCCTGACAAGCAGCAGCGATTTGTTTCTACAGCTGTCAGTGTGCCCTGATGTAAACTCTGCATGTGTGTCTATTAGAGATGTCACAATACCAGAATTTCACACTGAGGTCTTAATTGAGCACTTAGATCTTTTTTTATAGCTTTGGTGCCAAATTATTGGGTATTTTATGGGTTTAAACACTTGATATCAAAATATATTAATATACGTGTGTGTGTGTGTGTGTAGAGAGAGAGAGAGAGAGAGAGAACTTACAGCGATGGCCTGGAGTCTCTCCTCTTGTGACACCTCCTCCATCCTGAAGCAAAGAAAGAGAGACAGACATAAAGGGAGAGTTGTAACCACACATGACCACCAACATCACACTTCACACACAAGCCTTCGCTCACCGGCCGTTTACCTTCCAACGACTTCCCGGTGACTGAGGTTAAATATCTGTCTGTTTGCACTAAATCAGTGTCTCTTTCCTGTCAGGCAGAGCCAGTGAGCGCATGCTAATGTGCTAGCAGGGCGCTGCTGGAGATTCCTGCTCTAATAGTTTCCAGACCAGAGCTCCAGGATGGAGGATGGACGGAGGCAGAACCAAAGGAAAAGTAGAAGGACTGAGACTGTTGTTACACAGAGATGGGGACAAAGCTGGCACGGTATAAGGCTCCCTGAAAAATCATATATTAAGGCTTTTTTTTTTCCTGTTGTAAATGGCTGTTATTATCTCTTCCAAGAAGAAAATTGTTATGACCTCTGATATCAGTCATATGAAGGGATGATATATTTATCATAGGGACCGGCCTGTCATGTGAAATACATTACAATGAAGACCAATTCTCACTTATGCTAGGAATATATATACACAAGGGTGTCATTGTCATTTCAGCTTTGGACAGGGACATTTACTGGGACTGTCCACAGCCGTGTGTTCTTAACAGTACAATATAAGCATAATACTATGATGTAGTGTTGTACCTGTGAAGTGTTCTCTTTTTAAAAGTAAAGATGACAAAATTCTTATGTTGAAATTAAGAGTACAATTAGTAGATCAACAGTAAATTAATCATTAATTTGCTGCTTTTTTTGTTTCATATAATTATGTAGTAAAAAACTTTGGGGTTCGGACTGTTGATCACACAAAGCAAGACATCTGAAGACCTCACCTTGGACATCTTTTACTATTTCACTGTTTTCAATGAAGTTTTATAGACCAAACAATCACTTACTTGAGAAAAGGCAGTTATGATATTACATATTTACATTCAAGACAAAGACATGGCCAAACCTCTTCCCTGTCCTGTAAATTCCTGTAAAAACGCATATCCTTGAATCGTTTGGAGTACGTGCATGGGTTTTGATCTCTTTTCAAGAGGTAATACTCTGAAGTAAGAATCACTGTCAGTGCCATTGGCACTGAGTAACAAAAGTTTAAACACACTTAAGTGGAAAAAGGTTGTTTTTTTTTTCCAACTGAATATTTCTTTTGCAAGCAGATGCCTGCTGGTGACCTAGAGCTGGGACTTATTATTGTTATTATATTATTACTGCAGTTGTTGTTATTACTGTTGCTGTTTTTATCATTATTATTACCTGGAAAATAAAATGGGACAACAGCATTTAGCCTTACCTCGTCCCAGGTTCATTTGATAACAATACCACAGAAAATTTCATATTTACACATGTTTTTTCTGAGGGTATGTCTAGCCTTTCTATGTCTAAACTGCTGTTGTGAGTGTACCTTGATGGTCTTGCATTGATCTTGATGGCCTGCATTGATCTACAAGACTCTTGGCTTTCCACAGACATGTCGTATGAGTGCCCACAAACAGAGAAGCTGTGTAGATAGCATAGCTGTTCACTCAACAGTCTGATGGGCAGGAGATCTCTATTTGAATTTATGTATGATCATTTTCTCCTCTGGAAACTTAACAGCGCGGCTGGAATGTGATAAGCAATGCAGCCCACACATTAAGGCACTCAGTGTATATAAATCAACTGACTTGGTGTCCAATTGCTTTGGCCACTTAATTGACAGAAAAGAAGAGGACCTCTCTGACTCTAACTAGTGTCTCAGGTTGCTATTTTGAGGACGTGTTAATCTACAGAATGGAGGTTGTGTATGGTGGATTTATTTGACTGGTATTGCAATTGTAGTTTGATTTGTTTTACATCAGGGCCAAGACATCCCTGCGGCACAACAGGGCGCTCATTTTGCTGTCAACAAATATAACACATGCCGTGATTTCAAAATTGCAGTAGGCCATATTGCGGTTTATATATAATTTTGATTAATTATTGTGTATGCAGCACACAAAGTGGCCACAACATCTTCACAGCAGTGAGGCTCTTCCAGCTCAAACTGAAAAAAATTGCATCACAACACATATGTGATTCTCATCTCTCTGAACTGGTCCAAACCAAACTCTTACAAAAGAGCTGTGACACCATCACTCCCACCTCTCTCCAGTGCCAACAAAATGTGTTAAAAATGGTTGATTGTGTCACTCCTCCTAGTGACAAGTGGCCAGGACACCCACTGTCACTGTTTAAATTTGCTTTCATCATTTCTCGACTAAGGACCCATAAAGTTTGGATTGTGAGCATATCAGTAGAGTGAATCCCTCCTATCCTGCTTTTGCTGCGGGGCTCATCTGATTGCTACACTTTTCATGTCCCCCACAAAGGCATGCAGTGCAACAACACTGTGTCCTCTGGAAAATATAAAGAACCCTACATTTTCTGTCACGCTTGTTAGTCCACTGTCCAATCACAGAAGCTGCACAGTGCTGATAAAGACCTCCAGGGTGTTTTATGGAAGGACACTCTGTAACATGCACACATTTTTTTGGCCCATTCAAACAGCACTGCTCTCTCCCATCAAGCCACATCATCACATGGAGTCCCTTTGGAGAAAAAGTAGAACCGCAATCATCTGATCAACCCCCTAAGCACACACACATATTACTGTCTAGACACATTCTTTGTAATTTTTGCCTTTCCCACTGATCCAGCACAAACAGGAAGAAGGGGAAAACATCTGGAGATGTGCTGAGTAAAATCAGGCTGAATGAAGCCAACACTGTAAAATACCTTTATCAATAATAAAATGAGGCTCCAAAGTTAAAAGTACATTGTGTTGTTAAGACAATCCAGGTACTGTTTGTTGTGTGTTCATGTTGTTTTTTGAACTTATTTTCTTTCTTTCAAAGTCTTTTTCCCTACCCAGCCCTTGGGTTACGATGGAAGCACAGCAGTTAGCTGAGGGAGCATCAGGGACTCATCTGGATCAGTTCATCAGTGGTATGAAGGAGGCCTGGAAGCAACAGCTGACCATCCTGACCTGACCCGGGAGAGGTCACTGCGAGTAACAGCAGAGACGAGGCAGAACACACCCACAGCAGCAGCTATGACAGAAGGAAACTGCACTCGAGAACATGTGACATGTTTTTCTATAAATGTTAATTATTACATCTGCTGGATGAATCAATTGAGAAAAAGGAAACAAATCTCCCCACAAATAAACCAACACACACTGTGAACTACAACCATACTCAAACGTTTATTGTTAGTTTATTGTTTTCAGAAACATCATGACCTCGGGGCTAAAGAGGAAAAGGACCATCCAGATTGGTACCAGTGACTTCAAAAGCCAGCATCCGTGATGGTATGGGGGTGTGTTAGTGCTCATGGCATGGCTAAGGCTGGGAGATATACTTGCTGTGTAACACGTTTGTGTTCATGTGTTAATATCTGAGGACGTGCACAGCCATCGCTCAGAACGGATGCAGGATACGCAAGACATCCATGATGCCTATCTGTCACATGTGAAGGCCCCATTAATGCTTAAAGGTACATACAAGCTCTGGAGCAACATATGCTCCCATCCAGACGTTGTCTTATTCAGAGACATCCCTACTTATCTTGTCGAAGGACAACGCCAAGACACATCCTGCACGTTACAGCAGCATGGCCACGTAGTAAAAGAGTTCAGGTTTCTAGACTGGCCTGCCTGCACCTGAAGTCGTATATCAAGCAAGAGCGGGAAAGAATTTCACTTTAAATACTTCAACAATTAGTGTCCTCAGTTCCTAAATGCTTACTGAGTGTTGTTAAAAGAGAAGGAGATGTATTACGGTGGTAAACATGCTCCTGAATGCATTGCAGGCATTAAATTCATAATGAGTGTATATTTCAAAAACAATAATAATCAATTTGACCTTTAAATCTCTTGTCTTTGTACTGTATTCAATTGAATATAGGTCAAAAACTTTTTGCAAATCATTGCATTCTGTTTTTATTTACGTTTTCCACAATGTCTAAACTTTTTTGGAACTGGGGTTGTAAACGTGTCAGATGGCCCTCATATTTGCTCTTAGTTCAAAAGAACTCTTTAAGCACATAATGTGTTTCTGAACACTGAATCTTCATCCATCAATTTTCTGTATCCTTTGCAGGGCTGCTGGGGGCTGGAGCCAATCCCAGCTGATACTGGGGGAGAGGCGGGGTACACCCTGGACAGGCTGCCAATTCATCACAGGGCTGACAGGGCTGGGCACGAACCCAGAACCTTCTTGCTCTGAGGTGGCAGTGCTCACCACTGAACCACCGTGCCGCCAATATGCTGAACAGGGAATATTTGACCTCAAATTATCAGGTTACATTATAGTTTTTTGTATGGTTGTTAAACACAAATGAAAAGAATACAACATATATTATAACCTTTAAGTCAACTTGAAATTTTTATTTGTATTTTATTTCTAAGTTACTAATTTGTTGGTGTAGTTACCCAACATCTTTCAAGCTATGTTGACCTAATTCTAATATGGAAATTTAAATGACATATTTCATGTCTTACAGTGTTAATTCTTATAGATACTTTTTAAAACCTTGCTTTGAAGAACATAACAGTGTTTTTCTTCTTTCAATTTAACAAAATTGGACAAACCTCTGAAATTCATTAGTCTTTACTTTCATCTCAACATTAAGCTGTCATGACAGATCTTTGCCTGAATAGAATTGTCTAAATCCTTTAAAAAGTTTGAGCCTGAGAGCTGAAAGCTCCAGAAAAAGCTAGGGAGGGGACCTTCACTTAACTACCATTCACACACCGCACCAAGAGGGTAAGCGTCCAGGGTTTGGTTCAACCAGACTAAATCAGCCGGGTTTGGTGCTATGGAGTTCGATATGCCTACAAATACCTAAAACAATGCAACTGAAAATAATAAATCCTTAACAAAAATAGAAAATCTGCTGTGTGGCTCTGTGAGTTACCAAGACTACCAGTTCATGCCAAAGTTAACAGCAGATGTCCACCGGACCAACTGGGGATTAAGTGCTCAGATTTTCCAAGTTTGTCCCACTATACAAACCT
>JAJHUR010002059.1:0-11400 GCA_027495735.1 Lutjanus campechanus | reverse complement strand
ACAGCAGAGACGAGGCAGAACACACCCACAGCAGCAGCTATGACAGAAGGAAACTGCACTCGAGAACATGTGACATGTTTTTCTATGAATGTTAATTATTACATCTGCTGGATGAATCAGTTGAGAAAAAGTAAACAAATCTCCCCATGAATAAACCAACACACACTGTAAACTACAACCATACTCAAACGTTTATTGTTAGTTTATTGTTTTCAGAAACATCATGACCTCGGGGCTAAAGAGGAAAAGGACCATCCAGATTGGTACCAGTGACTTCAAAAGCCAGCATCCGTGATGGTATGGGGGTGTGTTAGTGCTCATGGCATGGCTAAGGCTGGGAGATATACTTGCTGTGTAACACGTTTGTGTTCATGTGTTAATATCTGAGGACGTGCACAGCCATCGCTCAAAACGGATGCAGGATACGCAAGACATCCATGATGCCTATCTGTCACATGTGAAGGCCCCATTAATGCTTAAAGGTACATATGTACAAGCTCTGGAGCAACATATGCTCCCATCCAGACGTTGTCTTATTCAGAGACATCCCTACTTATCTTGTCGAAGGACAACGCCAAGACACATCCTGCACGTTACAGCAGCATGGCCACGTAGTAAAACAGTGCAGGTACTAGACTGGCCTGCCTGCACCTGAAGTCGTATATCAAGCAAGAGCGGGAAAGAATTTCACTTTAAATACTTCAACAATTAGTGTCCTCAGTTCCTAAATGCTTACTGAGTGTTGTTAAAAGAGAAGGAGATGTATTACGGTGGTAAACATGCTCCTGAATGCATTGCAGGCATTAAATTCATAATGAGTGTATATTTCAAAAACAATAATAATCAATTTGACCTTTAAATCTCTTGTCTTTGTACTGTATTCAATTGAATATAGGTCAAAAACTTTTTGCAAATCATTGCATTCTGTTTTTATTTACGTTTTCCACAATGTCTAAACTTTTTTGGAACTGGGGTTGTAAACGTGTCAGATGGCCCTCATATTTGCTCTTAGTTCAAAAGAACTCTTTAAGCACATAATGTGTTTCTGAACACTGAATCTTCATCCATCAATTTTCTGTATCCTTTGCAGGGCTGCTGGGGGCTGGAGCCAATCCCAGCTGATACTGGGGGAGAGGCGGGGTACACCCTGGACAGGCTGCCAATTCATCACAGGGCTGACAGGGCTGGGCACGAACCCAGAACCTTCTTGCTCTGAGGTGGCAGTGCTCACCACTGAACCACCGTGCCGCCAATATGCTGAACAGGGAATATTTGACCTCAAATTATCAGGTTACATTATAGTTTTTTGTATGGTTGTTAAACACAAATGAAAAGAATACAACATATATTATAACCTTTAAGTCAACTTGAAATTTTTATTTGTATTTTATTTCTAAGTTACTAATTTGTTGGTGTAGTTACCCAACATCTTTCAAGCTATGTTGACCTAATTCTAATATGGAAATTTAAATGACATATTTCATGTCTTACAGTGTTAATTCTTATAGATAATGTTGAACACACATTTATGAGTACACAGTTAGATTTGATAAACATTTTTAATTTGAGGGTCAATATGAAAGCAATACTTTTTAAAACCTTGCTTTGAAGAACATAACAGTGTTTTTCTTCTTTCAATTTAACAAAATTGGACAAACCTCTGAAATTCATTAGTCTTTACTTTCATCTCAACATTAAGCTGTCATGACAGATCTTTGCCTGAATAGAATTGTCTAAATCCTTTAAAAAGTTTGAGCCTGAGAGCTGAAAGCTCCAGAAAAAGCTAGGGAGGGGACCTTCACTTAACTACCATTCACACACCGCACCAAGAGGGTAAGCGTCCAGGGTTTGGTTCAACCAGACTAAATCAGCCGGGTTTGGTGCTATGGAGTTCGATATGCCTACAAATACCTAAAACAATGCAACTGAAAATAATAAATCCTTAACAAAAATAGAAAATCTGCTGTGTGGCTCTGTGAGTTACCAAGACTACCAGTTCATGCCAAAGTTAACAGCAGATGTCCACCGGACCAACTGGGGATTAAGTGCTCAGATTTTCCAAGTTTGTCCCACTATACAAACCTGAATTGTAATGCTAACCCTGCTTCTCTTTCCTCTACAGCTGTAATGAATTTTTAAGATGTATCGGAAAAAATACGTCCACCGTGTTGAACATCAAGGGCCTGTGTCCTGCTGCTCTCTCATAAATTATGAACAAACAGGGAGAAAGGGAAGCAGACACAAAGACAGGCATCTTTGCATCGTTGCAGCATGGTTGGGAGAGTAATTACATTTAAGCAGGGAGGCGGGGGGCAGCAGCCGCTCACAGACAGGCCAGCAGAAACATATTGAGACAGATACATATAATAGATCAACAATATCAGTCAGACAGCGCTGAGAGAGGAAGTGGTTTTAGCCGGCAGACTTGCATACAAACAATAAAACTAGGGATGTTTTTGTCAATATGTCACGGCAGGTGCACGGCACAAGAAGTCAAGGAAATGGACTAATGACCAGCCCTATTCCCTGCTGAGTGCACTGCTGCTGCAGCCTTTCCAGGAACACATTAGAGCACCAGCTAATAGCGTTGTGCTCCTGGTCCTCTGGCACCAGCACTCACTTAACACACACCCTCAATCTGCACCAAAATGCCCCTGAAAGTGATTACCTTAATGCCAACGGAGCTAAATGAATAATAATCCCTCTGAGCATCTTTGTTTAGAGATATCATGTTGATATAAAGCCCAACCTGGATTTAAAACCCTCCTGTACAAAGTGAGAAGAAATCGTTTTTTCTTCTGCTGGATTGGCAGGACGTACCAAACCCAAACTTTGATTAATGATGTATAAAATCACTGGGCCGCACTTAATTTTACAGAACACTAAGACGACAAAACAAGCTGTTCTTTGCATCAAATTAAACGAAAATTAGAAATAATATCTTCTTTATTAGACAGTATTGGACCCTTTATTATTCCCTTATGAGACTTTCTTAAAGGTTAATTAGAGGAACATTACAACAGAGCTGTACTGTAAACTACAGTGAAATCACTTATCACTAGAGATGCACCAATTACAATTTTCTTGGCCGATTCAAATTTATGATTTTTTTAAGGGCCTGACCTGCCGATACCGATCACGATTTTCAGTCTTTCTAAGAATTATATTTGACAGCATTCACAAACATTTTTGCAACTTTTCTTGTCAACTGGATGTTCATAATAAAACACTGACTATTAAATATTTATTAAATACTATTTCACATTTCTCTAAAAGTCCTCCAGGTTGCAGTCAGGCTTTATTATGTTATTATATTAAGATTATGTACTAGAGGGAACACGATCTCGCGGGATTTCGCAGGACGCAGGATTTCATGAGATTTCACGTGGAAGCAGATGTAAACAAACCGGAGACTAACACATGCAGCAGTTTGCTGTAATAAAACGTTGCAGTGAGAAAAACAGGATGAAAAGTTAAATGAGTCTGGGTGAGAAAATGTTTGAGGAGACGCATCAACACATCAACAGGTTGTTTATTCATCAGCCAGAACAGGAGGTGAGATTTTAACTGTCCCTCTGTGAACACTAGTCTGGTGCTGGGTAACATTAGCATGAAGGGCTAGAAGGTTTACGGCTGTTCTGCAGCATCATCAGCTGCTGCGTCTCCTTGTAGACTGTCTGTCTTCTCTTTATGCTGTTCATGGAACCCATCACTAACACAGACTTGATGCAAGCATGCGTGTGAGTGTGTGTGGCTGCTTTCGTGGGTTTTTGTTAGGTCAGTGTGTGCAATGTGCATGACGTAACCATCCTGCAGAACATGTGTGAATATGACGGGCACAGAATCGGACATGTGACGCTGACTGGCCAGTCACCGGTCAGGGCCGGTCACGCTGAAAACCGGCCGGTTCCGGTCTCTGGCCGGTTGATCAGTGCATCCCTACTAATCACATATGTGCTCCTACTTATTGGATCAAATTACATTATGTGCCTACAGACACAATCTGCACAGTCAACCACAGACAAAATATTCCTATACTTCTATAATTTTTGTTTTGTTTTTTTTTCACTCAGCAAATCTGGTTCACATATTGTTTTTGAATGGGGAAGTAGCGGATATGTTTTCACTTGAATTTACAATACAGTTCTGTAAATTACGCTCTAATAAAGTCTAATTAAAGTCTAAAAAAGGTCAAATACTGTCAAATAAGGAACACATTATTATTAGTTTTTGCCTAAATTAGTACAAAGTACAGCTTCTTACGTCTTTTTAGTGTACTGTAAAATGTAAAAAGTGTGACCAACGATTGCCCTTGCAGTAACAAAAACATGGCTTTGAAACTTTTAATGCATGTTCAAGGAACAAAATTTGTTACAGCAAAATGCACTAATTCGTTCTGAAAAGTCGTTTCAGAAACATTGTATGAATTATTTACGCTACACAGTCTGCGAGTGAAAAGGTCAGTAAGTACACGCCGTACTGATCTGTGCATGAGACCAGGCACACTGAGGGACTGTGGGACAGCCACAGGCCATCCATCTATGTGTCCGTCTGTCTGTTGTCGGAGGTGGTGGTGGTGGTGGCAGATTACACCAGGTCTCATCACCACTAATCTAGGATTATCTTAAAACAAACATCACAACAACCTGGAACTGGACACCGCGACACAGTGATTCTGATCCTGTCTCCCACGCTCACACGTACTCAGATGCACAGATTGTTTTTAAAGCTTGTTTTTATAGCATCTGTGCTTCATTACGGATAGTAAACACTTCAATGCACAATAATGCCTGAGCGGATCTAACACCTACAGCATTGCAACCATATGAGATTTACCTTGGCTTGATGAAAAGGAATGACAGTAACAAAAAATGAAAAAAGATACAAGAATTTTCACAAAGAAAATTAACATTATAAACAGTATTTCTGCATGTTTTCTGAAAGCTTGTGGTTATGGATAAAACTGGAGCACTACCACCGACAGTCGGTGTAGCAGTGTAGCCAATAATTCAAGCGGGACACGACCACAGGACAAGGTGATAAAGTTTTAAACTGTCTTAATGACATTTGTCGTCAAGTAAAAAATCCTTCGTCCACGCGTTGCCAGAGTATATAATGCCTCACACAGACCATCACAGTCTGCCACCTGCTTTTGCCTCCTTCTCAAGAGGTACATTATTACAACCTCCTCCACTGTCGCCATGTTTGTTGTTGACAGAAACTTTTGACTCTTCTTCTTCTTCTTTGGGAGCATAAATGAGCCTTTAGTAAAATATTAATAATAAGTTTAACCAATTACTATTTCCGGTGGCAACTTTAAATCGACTTGTCGTGCACATCCCTAAGAACCCTACTCTAAAAATATCCCTGCACCTCATACATGAAGAACTGTTGCCTTGTAGGCCTTCCTGTTACCTATGAGAGAACAGAAAGGCACTATCCTACGATCAGGTATGTTACCAAGCCAAACAAGTGGAGGCGAGGGTAGCCACACAAAAACAATGAAAGCCACCGAGAGACTCATTCTAATTTTATACTATTCATGTCATGTTACAAGTTAAAACAAATTACCTTGAAACAGCCTCTGATGGTTCCACTCATACATACCGGCACAGAGCCCGTCTTCCTTGTGAATGAGAAATGTGCTCACTCAGGTGTTACCTCATAACAACAAGAACCTTTTAAGTGCTAATGTGCAGCTATAATGAAACACACACACACACAAAATAACTAAAATGAGATGAAACAAAGAGGCAATAAAGAGAAAACAGAGGTTAAGGACGCATTAAATTACTAATTACTTACTATTTACTTAGTCTTAAAATGTGGAAAGATCCCAGATGTCCATTCTTGAATGAAAACGAGTGTGTGTACACACACAAACCAGTACATACACACAGAATAACACTGTCTGGCACAAAAATGTTTCCTCTTCAGAAAGAATGATGACTGTGAAAATGACTCTTGGGCTTAATGACCCAGAACCTGCATTAGAAAGCTGAGAGAGAGTCTGGAAGAGGAAACTAATCTCAAATCCCCTTCACACTCGCTGTGTTGGAGTGGCACTTCTTTCTCCTTCTCTCTGCTCCCCACTTCCACGGCTTCCTTCCTCCAGGCCAAGAGAGCAAAGGGACAACAATACTCCTCCCTGCCTCTCTGCCTCGGCCACACACACTCAAAACACACACACTCATCCCTGGCCGGCACGAATTCTCCACCGCCACACATGCAGCTCTGCATCCTTGTATCTGAGGCACAACACACATTCTGCCAAACATAAACACTGCGGTGCCAATAAAAACTGGAGGAAGTCCGCTGAGGTCACAAGTTAGTATTGCAGGGGTCAGAGGGTAAAACTCCTTCACCCCCCCAAGAGGTCAGCCATAAATAACAGCTCTGTTAGCACAGAAGAGAGTGAAATACTGTGATACATGAACACCGAGAGGACAAATGAGAAGCCACACACAATTCTCAAAGACATATTGTGATACATGCAAACATTTGTGGTAGTGGTTCATTTTCTATTTTATATGGTGGAGTGTTCTTTCAGGGTTTCTGCGGGTTTCAAAAAGTGAAATTTAAGACTTTTTAAGACCATCGTGAATGTAATTTAAGACCTATTTACATCACGACTGGGGGAAAAAGTACATGCATGGGTCAATCTTGGTTGTAGTTGTTACAGCATGATAAATACAATTAAGTAAGACTGAAGTTAAATACAACATTATAAAAGGAACATTAACTTCATGATTAGATTTCTAAGACCTGTCAAAATTGTATTTAAGACATTTCAAACTTTCTGAGAATCTGCAGAAACCCTGTTATTTATACTATAACAGTTCTCCTAAAATTAGACAAAAATAGTTAGATATCACCTTACTTATAGCATCACAAAACAATGAATAGTAACCCCTGTATCGTGATACATAATGTATCAACAGATTCTTAACAATACAGTGAATCAAAACTGTGATTTTGAATCTGTGAATGAAAGAGTTTCTATGAAGTGAATGTACCTTAAAGCAATTTAACAAAGATTAATGATTAAAAATGTCTCATGTGATTTAGTACTGCACTTACAAAACAGCCTGAATGAAGAAGCAGAAGCCGAAATATCTTGATATTTACTGTAATTCCTAGACTACTCAGAATACATTATTTCTACAAATGGTGTTTTTTTTTTCCTAAGACCTTCCCTGCCCTTGGGAAAATGTCCATTTGGTTATTCTGGGCTGTGATATACCCTGATCATGTATAGCACTGTACTGTGGCAGGATATGATTCAGAGAAGACTGATATTTGCTGAAAATCTTGTTAGCAGCTTGTTAAAAAAAGCCATCACGAAGAGATGGTGCAAGTCAGAACCACTGACACGAGATGAATGGCTGAAAATAGTCATTGAAATATATGATATGGAGCAGTTGACTCATAGGATAAAAGCTCAAGAGGAAAAATGTGGGAAGAAACGGGAGAAATGGACGATGTTTAACATGTCGATGATAGGATGAAGAGTGAAACGCTGATTATGTCACCGGAACAAATTATAGAAACAGGGCAATCCAGATTCTTCATGTTTTTTTTTTCTTTTCTTTTTTTTTATCCTCTTTTGTTTTGCGTGTATGTGACCTTTCTGTATTGGAAAAGCAATAAAAGACAAAGCATTAAAAAGACCTTCCCTGCCTGGTGAATTTCCATGTGTTTCAAACTCTGTGACCTCAGTTTGAACACAGCTTTTGCATGTAACTCAAACCCCCAACTCTAAAAGTTTGCAATCTTTGAGTCCAAGCTAAGATAACCCTAGTGACATTGTGAGGGCTATTTTGGCATGTGTGTGTGACCAAGGTGGCTAGAACTACTGTCCTCAGCTAATCTCACATACCACTGGATCCATCAACCTAAGTCTTTCTGCACAGTTATGACAGCAGAGAGACAATTTTCTAACCTTTGCACACCTCAGCAGTCGCTGTGTAAACTGGATGTCAGTGTCAGATTTCTCGGTTTTGAAAAGTTACAAAAATTATAGGACACATCCCTCCTAATTCTAATGTCAGTATGGTGCTGGGGGGAGGGTTTAAGAACCCGTGCGACAATTTCATGAGCAGTATAAAGTTCTCACATGCCTTCCAGAACTCCACCTCCACCTGAGATGACATCACCACCCTGCATCTCTTCTCCCTGGACTCCTCCTCATCGACTCGCCTTTCCTCACTTGACCAAACTCGACCTTCATTACTTCCACAACACCAGACCTTTTCACTGGAAATCTGTAGGGTCAAGGTCCTTTGCTTGTTAATTTTTATACATCCAGCGAATGCACGCTGAGTCCACAGCTCCTGTGACACTTTATCGATCGTGTGTTTTGATTGCAGCCGCTGCACAGAGGTTGGAACACAGGTTCAGCTTGTAGACATGTACACAGCAGTGTCTTCCATAGTCACAGATAGGTCTGTGTCAGGATGTTTGAAAGCTTAGAGTTTGACCCACTGTGCAGATAATCCAAATTTGGGCAACAAAGTGGAGGAGCAACCACCATGGCCGAGAGAAATATAAAGGCCTGCTAGCTCCACAACTGATAAAAAAAAAATCTATTCTTACTTACAAGTAGTGTATTTTCAGAAAGGAAGGAGCAAAGTTTGTGATCTTCTGGCCATGACAGGAGAAGAGCGAGGGGATATAAATTGACAATATAAATTGAAAGAAATAGCTACATCACTAAAGCCCCTTTTACACGGGACAAAACCTCGCTAACATCTGACTTTTGTCTTCAGTGGGAAAGAGCACAATCGGCACTCATTCCCAGGCATAACGACTCTCCAGTAGTCATGGGTATTTATCGGCTCCAGCTCTGATTGGCAGTGATGGAAACATGACTCCCCTTTTTTCCAGCACAATACTATGAAAGCTGGGTGCCTCCATCAGAGAAAAAGTAACCACCATCACATTGTCACTGGCCTCCATGCTGCTTTCTATTGTTCTACTCTTCAACCCTGTTTTCCTGCATGTTTGTGACATCGAACATGACACAAAAACACATGTATGTTAGGTAAATTCTCCAGTCAGTACTCCTGACCAAGGTGCTGGCTTAGATCTTAAGTTGGCCCCAAGGCGCTGCACAGTGGCTGCCCACTGCTCCTGATACCAGGATGGATTAGGTTGAATTTGACTGTCTAATTGTACTTCGTATGGTTATATATGTCACAAAATTGATCTTTACGTCTTTTAGGAAAAACAGAAAGGTGAACACATCTGCTGACGATGGGAAAGGAGTCACTCTCCTATTTTTAGTGAGGTTACGCACCACTCTGACTCACAAATCGTGCATACATGTGCTAATTTTGGTATAAAACCGCTGCTTGTTCAGAAATGCTAGAGCCACATTCAAAAGCAAGTAGAGAACAGACTAAAGGCTCTGAAAAACAAAAATTACACAAAGGTCATCACAATAAAACTGCAATTGAGTTTGGTGCATAATATACTGCAGAGCTTCAACAACTGACAGAAGATTAATTGGCAAATATTTTGATGATCGATTCTGGTTCCACATAATGTGGGGATGTTATGCTTTTAGTGGCATAAATGATGGTAAATAGAGAAAAATATTTTAGGTTTTAGAGTTTTTGACTGTTTTAAAAAAAATAACCGAACACATCATCATTTCATCACTTTCATATTATCATCACCTCACCGATATCAATAAGAGGCTAAAAAACAATACTCACTCCAGCCACTGCCCGTTCACCCTGCTACTGTCTGGCATGAGATACAGAAGTACATGCTGCCATTCTACCACAGGCTACAGAGCGGCTTCTTCCCTCAGGCTGTGATCATCCTCAGCACTTATTTGCGTAAAATTAGTTAGTTCTTATTTTTATTTCTTACTTACTTATTCTATACTGTATATGATCTTTGTGTGTGAGTAGCAAAAACGGAACTACAACTTAATCACGTTATACAACGATGTTATACAACCCAACACCGGTCCTGAGATCACTGGACTGGCCTCCTGTGTCTCAAGGGATAGATTTTAAAATCCTATTACTTGTCTATAAAGCACTAAATGGTATCGGGCCTAAATACATCTCTGATTTACTTGTACGTCATGAAACACCCTGATCCCTCAGGTCATCTGGAACAGGTTTACTCAGTACTCCATTCTCCCACCTGTGAAACAAACTAAATGCCTGAGCTCATTTCAATCAGGGCTTAAACGAATATTGCTTACTGCAGCTTTCCAAAATTTAGATTCTTCCTAAGTTAAAGTAATGTGCAACTATTTAGCTGTTTGCTTTCATCTTTTGTTTTTATTGGATTTTAAAAGCATTTTAAATTATTTAATGTCCTTTTTAAAATGTATTTCTAAATGCCCCTGTAAAGCACTTTGAATTGACTCTTCACTAAGCCCCTCCTCTGAACAGCAAGTGTCTATAATCATAGATTAGCAGGGGTAACTAGGCACCACAGGCCTGTCAAGCTTTATATTTCTCTACATGTCGAAGTGGTGTGCGTGGGGCTCTAAGAAGAGCGATAGTCTGTGTCTCATGAGTTTGGACGGTGGTGTCTTCTGCACTTCCTTTTCCCACATTAATGGGTGTATTTCTTCACTGTGCGACCAATGTTTGCTGAGGTGTAAGCTAGCTTTAGCCTCAGTCTTTTAGCATTAAGGCTATATCACATCACACAGCCATTAAATAATTACATATTTCAGACCCTTTTATAAGGCTCTCGTTTTAAAATCTGACAGATGTAAATATCACAAAGTCTGCTGGAGATTGACTTCTCAGTCAACTCAAGGAGTATAAGCATTAGCTTATATTAGCTAGCTGCACCTATGAAACCTGCTAGCGAGAGTCATCATTTTAGCCCACAAAATCCACACTCGTCAGCTAGAAATGAGACGCTCCTTTTGTTTAGTTCTCTGTAGAATCTAAGACCAAGTGTTTGAACAATTACTGCCGGTTTCTGCCACTGTTATCACTGTAAACTGCATAAATGCAGTGCAAGAATGGAACGCTTGACAGGCGTAACAACAGGAACTAAGGAGGGCGGAGCTTAGTGAGGGCTCAATCGCCTTGTGTCTGAATAGTGCTATATAAATAAACTTGCCTTGCCTGTGGTGTAAAATGATAAAGAAATCTGCAACCTTAACCCTTAAGTCATCTTCAGTTGTTTGAAATCGCAATTTAACTATTTTCTGACATTAATTAGACAAAACAATTGAATCTGTGGATTAACTGTTAATGAAAATAATCTTGGGTTGCAGCCCTACCACAAAACATGACTCAAGTCACCTTAGGACAAAGAGAACTTTTATACTCAGCATCCAGCAGCCATTATAGGAACTTCATGTTACGGCACTTTAAACTTGTGGTTGTCGCTTGTTTTTGCAACAAAACAGCAGTT
>JAJHUR010002052.1:0-21596 GCA_027495735.1 Lutjanus campechanus | reverse complement strand
AGCCAATATTGTACTTTTTAATGACATTTATTTGATAAATTAAATTCCTTTGCGTAAATTAACTGCCCAGCAGTATATAAAGTAGCCCCAACATGAAAGAGATTACACATTTATGTATAATAACTTATAATCCATTATATATCTGACCCTGAAATGGGTCATTCTGTATAATGAGCACTTTAACTTTTTGTACTTTAAGTATATTTTGACGCTTAAAATCTAGATCGTAGGGCTTTGACTTGTAACAGTAGTTTTACACCATGGTAATACTCAGATCTTATACTTAAGTAAAAAGTTGTGTTTGTTTAAGGCAGGTTAGAACACTGGAGTTACTCTACAGGTTAATTATAACAATCAACAATTTTATGAAAGTTTTCTGGTTTAATCACTGATTCTGGTGCTCAAACAAATCATTCCAGCCAAACACCACAAAAACAACAACTGTGATTTTACAGAGATAACTATCTACAATTTAAAATAAACACTGCTCTAGCTTAGAGGTAACTTTTTAGTGCGAGTGAACCAACAACGTACCACTTTCCACTTCTTCCCATCCAGCTCAAGCACAGGGGGCAGCGTGCGGCTTGGGGCGGCAGACGCAGCGGGTCGGGTGGCGGGGGAGGTGGAGAAAGGTTTTGGTCCGGCACGTACTGGAGCCTGCACCCTCAGGTTCGGATTCTTGTGGGTCTTCTGGTCGTCCGACACATGCTTCAGGCCTGCAGAGGTCGAGGACAGAGGGAGACACATTATAACTCCAGCAGTACAACATGTTTCTGGCTCTGAAACCGAATATTGCGGACTAGTTCATAGCTGATGATTTACGCAGAGATGAGGAGTCAAGATGTACATTTTCTCAAATATTTATACTTCCAGAAAGGAAATATTTCTAAAAAACCTACAATAAATGTATAAAATATGTTATGAATTCTTACAGATTAAATTAAACAATATATAAATTAGTTTTCGAGCTACAACACTAAAATTCTGCATATGCATCAGTGCATCAGTGGTAGTATTTTTCTGTACTAATTACTTTTATAAACCATCCAAGTAAAAGTCAATAATTGTACTCAAAGTACCAAAAGTAAAACTATAAAACTGACCAGCAGCTCTGTCGTCGCTCACTCAGACTACCTACCCCTGGTGATGTCAGACCCCTTGTTGATGGAGGCGAACAAAGCGTTACGATTGTCGGCATCTCCGCCACCGGAAGATGCGCCAAGGTCCGAGGGAGGAGGAGGACCGGGGGGAGGTGGAGGAGGGCATCCACCGGCAGGAGGAGGAGGGGGAGCTGCAGAGGCTGAAGCTACGGGACCCTGAGAGGGGACGGAATATTAGAAATGTTGTAAGTGAAGCCATTTAATGTCACAGGGGTATGATTCAACTGACGTTTGTGTTTAGAAAAATTTACAGTTAATAAGAAAAAATTAGATGAGGGTATTAACATGAAACTTCTCTGTGTAAGAGAGCAAGAACAGGAGGAACAGAGCCCATATTTATTTAAGAGAAATACTGAAAAGTAAAATCAGACAAAAGAAAAATTCTTCACTTTTACTCCAACTTGAAAATCTAAAAATAAAAGCGATTTTTAAATAGTCAAACTACTATACAACTAAAAATACTTTGGTTAAGAGTAGATCCTGGATGTCTCTGATGTAGCTTGTCTGCCTGCTTTAGTTTGATTTTCTTTTTCTGCCACTTTTGTATATTTCTACTCGTATTTATGAACTTAAAAGTGGTAAAAAAAAATTGTAAGTATCAGGCAGATGTGGGATAAATCCAGGTTTCTGAGTTTATGCCGCACTTTAATGCTTCTTATGTGTATATTTATGTTCTTTGGCGTCACATATAGCTCATGAAGAAATAATAAATGTTAAGCATTATTACCATTATTAGAGTGAAAATAGACTGTATGTTATTATGAATAAGAAGTAGAGACGAGACAAAGAGGAGGTGTCTTTTACAGAGACGATTCAGGGCTTATTGTTGTGGGATCACTGTCAAACATTTTTTAATGAACTGACTAAGTTCTAATGTTGATATGTCGCAGTTCAGCTCCTCTGTTTCATCCACTTAGGAAATAATTGTAACGTGTCTCTTTATAAAGTCATCTGAGCAAATGTCATTTAAACATCTGCTCTCCTCCTGTCCCCATGTGCGACCGTGGCGCATTTTGTTTGGTTGTGTGTTTTTTTTCCCCCTGATTCTGATGATAACCTGCCAGAACTTCCTGTTAATGAGCTGAAAGTCTGAACCATCCAAAAAATAAAACCAAAACGTTCTCACACTAGAAACAAGCCATTGTTCAATATGATCCAGACCAAAACCACCTCTTTCTGTCTGACAAAGATCCAGCTGTTTGGTGCAGACCCTGGTCTGGTTTCACACCAGTAATTTTGGTTCGGATTAAACTGGAAAAGTCCAAAAGCCTGGACCTCAGACTTCACTGTAAGCCACTGGATAAACATGTCTTACTCTTCACACTCAAAGAACATCTTTTTTAAAAAATCTTAGAGGGTTCTTAAGTGTAAATCTTAGAAGACTCACAGTTTTGCTCCAGGTCAGTCCGGTGGTGTGGTGCTTTTTGATGTAGCTCTGCAGATCAGTCCAGATAGCGAGATACGCCTTCACCCAGTCCACATGTGTCTTGTCCCTGCAAGGAAGAGACGGAAACAGGAAGGTCTGTTTATCATCTTTTTGCATTCAAACCTTGGATTTTATATTTCTTTTCCCCTCTAGCAGGTTATTGTTCCTTTTCACTGGTCTCTGCGTCCCACAGGAAAACACACAATGCGTAAGACACAAACAGAACCAGAGACTTACTACTTAAAATAGAATATGTAACATTTTCTAACCCACATTAACCACCGAGACTTCTATTTGTATACAGCATGACTGTTTTGCATTCAACTCTGCAGGGAGCTCTCTAACAAATTTAAATAAAAGTTGTTTTTCTGTGCAACACATCAGCACAAACAAGCTGATTTTTCTACCTTCTAACTCAGCTGTAACTCTATAAGTCTGCTCATAAACATGCTAAAGCTTTGATTTTAGGTGGAAATAAAGGAAGCAGCAGCATGCGTCAGCGTGTCGTGTTGCAGCGCTGACTCAGTAAAACTCAACTTAAAAAGAGCCCAGAGGAAGGAAAGATGGAAGACAGATGGGTTGAGCAAACTGCTGGGCTGCATATGACAGTTCATCTGACCCTTTTAGTGATCTAACCTCACAACATTTTAAAAACAAAGTGACGCAGTTACAAGAAAAAGGAGAAAAACATGGACATATTGCAAAAGGAAGCTCACTGGATTGTTGTGTTACATCTAAAATTAGTGTGTGGACAGCCTGTATGAAAAAACAATATAACAAAGCTTTACATACTTTTCCTTGTAGTCCTTGAGCACACGGTTGGTGTAGAACATGGCGGCGTCCTGCATCTCTTTGACGTAGGGGCCTGGCTTAGGGTCCTGGGACACAAAGAAAAAGGTAAAATACAAATGAATCCATGTCTAAATTGAGATTAAATCAATAGCTTGACACTTTAGGAGTATTTTATTTTTGCAAAGAGTAATGTTTTGGTCACAGAGCATGATTTTCAAAATTGTTAGATCGCTGTACTTTTCACATTACACAACTTTCTGTCCTTAATCAGGAATCTTGAAGTTGGTCAGTGGCAAATAAAGCTTCAAAAAAAGGTATTTTCAGAAAGTTCTTACAATGGATGAAATGCAGACTTTTCAGTCTGGAAGAATGTTTTATAACAAGTATTTAAACTCATTTTTAAGCTGGATTTTCAACTTTACCACCCAAAAAATGTCAGGTGGTGCAAACAAATATATATATTTTACTCTTTATTCTACGTTAAATTTTTGGCAAATGTCTCTTAAGAGTGTCTACAACACATGATTTTGTGTTTACAATAAGATTATTGCATTCTAGTGACCAAGTACTAAGTATTTTTTAGCATTTAATTTTACATTTATAAAAAAAAAAAGAAAAATAATTACAATATGAAAATTAATGCATTCAACACAATCGCTATTCACATCATAGTTATCAATCATTTACTCACTTTAACCTTTGATTTATTGATTTAAACTTTCCTGGTTGCCCCACCTGACAGTAATGCCTAGTACTTACAGGAAACATATGGAGTAATAGCTTTTCTTCTTTCAAATAAAAAGTGTTTTAGTCAAAAGTCTCTATTGACAGAAATGTAGAAAATTAACCAAAAACAGGATTGGAGCAACTGTGACGGACACAAAAATATGCAGGTCATGTCATTAACCCAGTTGTTGTTGTTGTTTGCACACTACATGACTGATCAGCAACAAGGGGTCACACATCACAAGATCTTTCACCAGGAGGAATCATCGTCGTGTTTGCTCTCCAAACTATGTTTTGTCATGAAAACAAAAGCTAGATTATTAATACTGGAGGGAAAGTTTTTGGGTCTCGGACTGTTGGTTGGACAAAAGAAGCAATCAGAAGATGTCACTATGGGCTCTGGGAAATTATTATGAGCATTTTTCTCTATGTCTGGACATTTTATAGACTAAACGATTAATCAATAAATTGAAAAAATAAACAACTGACTAATCGATTATAAAAATAAACATTAGTTGCAGCTCTAGTAAATGTATATTTCCAAAAAACGTAGAACTTTTTCTTTAAACTGCCTCAATGATTGAGGCAAATGGGTGTTAAAAGTTCTAAATTCAGCTTACAGGCTATGTTTATGATGAGATCTTCAAGATACTTGAGTAGGTGTACACAGAATGAATCCATCCATTATGTGTATTTGAAAAGCTGATTATTATTCATCAGAATCAAAACGACAACAAACAAAGAGTTAATCATCTGCACTGTAACAGTGAAGCTCTGTTTCTGGCGGCCATGTGTCAGCCAAGAAACTGTCGCTCAGCAGACAGCTATGACAGAATCAAAGAGAGGCTTGTTTCCGGCCATTATACACTTTATCTGCCCACACACACACACACACGAACACACAGTCTTTGTAACACACAAACCACGGGCCCGAAAACCTTCCCTTCCCGTCTCACCATGGCGACCCATCCAAGGGCAGCAACGCTCTCGCTGACGGCAGAGAGGTGGTTGAAAAGCGGCGAGGAGCGGTTACTCTCACGGAACGTCTGCACCTGCTGGATCGCTTTGGACACCGGCTGCAGGAGAGACGTCAAAACTGCCTGAGGAGGAAAGAGACGACAAGAATTCATTTAAAAACTTTCACTCACATGGCAGAAGTTTTTTTCCATTTAATCTGGTGACTTTTTGTGTGCACCAACAAAAACATTTTCTTGTTACAAATTAAATGTTATTCCAAAAGACATTCAAGACTTCGAAATGGTCATTTCTTGCATGATCAGCTCGGTATGTCTCTGACTAAAGCTGAAATGGAAATTTTTGAACGATATCTAGCCTGTGAGGCTGCAGAAATGTAAGACAACAGGTGAACATAATGAATTATGCAAATTAATTGGTCAACGTTGTTCAGTTAACTGAGACATGAACTGACTGAGCAGTTACAAAGTGTTTAACTCACATCAGAGGGCTTCTGGGAGCCGGAGGCTGTCACGAGGAGTTGTCTCTGACTGGAGAATGCAGCCTTCATCATGTCTGCCTGGAAGGGAAAGAGAGAATTTAATTGTAATTAACTTAACAAAAAATAGCGGAGGACCTGCAATACGTAACACTTGTTTTGGAGTTTGGAATGAATTTTTTGCCCTCAAAGCTTACCTCAAGAAATATCAAGACAAGTCTGGTAATTTTTTGCAATTTTTATACCATAAATTTAAAGAAATAAGATTGGACAAAAAAGACCTCTCAAAATATTGGGAACATCATCAGCAGTGCTCTAAGAAATGCATATTTTGGCAGTAAATGTGTAAAAACACAACAACTGACTGACCCTTGTGTTTGTGTATAGAAGTACAGAAACGACAGAACTTACATGTGTCTTGACATCGCCCCCGATCTTCTGGCTGAGGCTGAGGTACTGAGCCACGGGACCGCTGACGATCTCGTCATAGGCCTCGACGTACGCCGACACAGCTACAGAGAAGGGAAAAAAAAAACAAGGCATAATTACACATTTCAACTTTTTGATATTGAAAATCAACCAGCATAAAATGGAAATTTAAAAAAGAGACAGAAGAATAGACAGTGGAGAATGAAACAACAGAAAAGGAAGAGATGAGTTGTTACTTTAGGCTGTGACAGACGGAGGCATTTTAAAATCATAAGGAAGATAATTGCATATAATTTGCTATTACATCTGGACAGAAGCATAGAACCAACTATTAAAGCACTTCTTTTAGAGACGGCCAGATCATGTCTTTTTTGCCACCGATCCAGATTGCTAATCCTCTATAAGCCACATCGTCTGATACCGAGCATTTTTTTTGTTTTGTTATTGCAGCTGGTCACTTGCAGCAGTATTATATGTCAGTGTGACTTGTCTGTAGTGTACTGGTATCTGGCTGGCTGGACAACGCCTGCACAATCACACGCGCAGCTTCTAGCCACTGAAAAAGGACGATGTGGGGAGAGATATTTGACATTTTACTTTGCTAATGTAATTCTCTGTACAGTGACAGCTGCTGCTCTGTGCCGTGCTCTCTACCAGCAGCACAGTCCACACCCACTGAGCCAGACTAAGAGTGCTCTGAGCTGGGTGAAGGAGTGAGAGGTAAACATCCCGCAGAGCTCGACTCTTGACACTCTTTTCACACGGTGAATTAAGGATTTAATTCATTAAAACAGAAACGGTTTTGATGAGTTTTGCATGTTTTTCTGTCGAGTTTGAATGAAGTGTGTTTTAAGAGGAGTTAATTCAGCTCATCAAGGTTTTTTGTAAGTATTGAGCAAACGACTAGATCGAGGGTCAGCAATCTGCGACTCTTTTGCTCCTCTCCAGTGGCTCTCTGTGGCTTTGACATAAAATTATATTAACAACAGCAGCGTTCAGTGACTTTGTAAAACTGATAGGTGAGAGACACTCACTAGCTGCAGCACATCCATTGCTAAGCAACTGAAAACATTATTAAAAAGCTGGTAGGCAGCGTGTCAACACAGCATCTGGATGATTTGAGCTGCATCACTTCATCCTGAGGAGTTCACAGGAATCAATACTGACATCCAGAACAAATTATTTCTGTGCAGCGGTAGCAGCGGTCTCATTCAACTGCTTGATGAGAGGGGATAGTCAAATATGTGTGAGTGTTCTGAGTGGCTGTGGCAGAACTGATGCATGAACATGTTTGACTTCTTACAAAGAGAAGAACCTCAAAAGGTGTCTTAGGCTGAGCTTTGGCATCTACACGTTAATACTTGAAATAATTTATCTGACTAACAGTAAGAGACACCATTACCTGACATCTTATTCATGATAAGTGGAACTATTCAACACTAAGGAATAATAATAAGAATAAGAAGACGACTTACGTCCACCAGCTGACCCTGAACCTCCAGCGCCTCCAGGGCTCATGGACTCCAGGCGACTCACCGCCACCTCCAGCCGCTGCACCAGACTCGCCAACTCAGCCATACCTGTGGAGGGTGCAAAGAATGGACAAATGAAGTACGAGTAAAAGGTTTAGGCGAACTAGCTCCTGGTCACACTACACAGCAGCCACAGGTCATTCAGTAGCTCTTAATTGGTACAACAGGCCACATGCAAAAACGTTTCCATGTGTGAAATGATATCTGGCTCATTTGTATATATTCTCAATCAATATTAATCTACACAGGAGGAAGCACATCTTACAGCAAGCTGAATCTGATATAATATGTTATTACATTACGCATATTTTTCGTGTTTGTCGCCCTGTTAATATTTGCTGTGAAGTCAGCTGTTCTTAATAATCAAGACACAGTGGTACTTCTTGTTCTAGTAGTCTCTAATTGGGAACTGAAATACTCCAGAGACACGGGGTGACGGCAATTAAAAATTAGCTACTTTGGTCGGATAACAAACAGAAGGACTGTGGACGCTGGGCAAGTTTTTCCTTTGATTAGTCCTTTGAGGCTTGGTGGAAGTAAGTGTAACTGCCTGCATTCAGAGGTCAACACCAGTGTCTTTACTTCAATAAGTCCCACATTTTAATCAATCAAACATTTTCATTTTGTCTCATGAAATGTCAGTTATAATTTCCAAAATGATGTCTTGAAATGTTTTGTTTTCGTGGAACCAACGATCCAAAACTCAAAGATAATAAAATAAAAAGAAATGTTCTGTAACTTATTGATTATTAATGATTAATTGACTGTTAGCATGTTAAACTACTGGTTAAGGAACATGCACAAAATTTGCACCCCTATTTCCAACCCCTGGTCACCAATTTCATCTGTCAGTGGGTTCTCCTGACCAGGTCTTTTAGAAGTCGAAACAGCTACAATTATTCTTTACAAAAAACACTCAAAAGGATGCAGATATACAACAACAACAACAAAAAAAATCAGTTTGTGCGGCAGAAACGCATTCTTTCTCGCTGCTTTTCTTAATCATCTTATGACCCCTCAGATTTATCTTCCAACACCCAGTTTAGAGACTGTCGATGTATAAGACTCATCACACAGGGTGATATGAAAATTAAACTGCAAGGTTGCAGTTATCACACATGTAGAAGAAATTTTAAAAACTACATACATGGGAATTCACTTGGAGCTAAAACAGTCTGCGCAGATATTTTGTGCACACCACTTTATAATGATAGTCATTATCCTACACTGCCTGCATAGACCAAGTTCTCCAGAATTTATATAAATAGATCCAAATATTGCATATTTTAAGGAAGCCCTTCTTGGCCCTGCAGTGAACGCCACTGAATTCCACCTTTAAAGTGATTGAGTAACAGAAAAGAAGGATGGGTCTGTTGGTAAGCAGGTCAGGACTTGCTGAGTAAAGGTATGTGGATCATTATGTTACTGCAGACTCTCTGCAGAGTGCAGACCTGCCTTGTTATCCGAACTATGTCGCCTGTAGATGCTTGTTTCACAACAAAACAGTTTCAAACTTTAAGGGCAGCAGCTATATGTGTGAATACTGTCTGCATATGCTGTGTGCCAACATGCTAACTGATTCTCCTGGCTTAGCCCCTTAAGTACAAGATTAACTAACTTCAATCCAAGTCTAGCATAATCTTACACGTACAGATAAACAGACACACACCTAATGAGAGAGGCTAGCATTACATAAGACAGCTGTAACCCGACGCTGCCTTCATCTGTGTGACTGAGAGTGTTTCCAGTCTCAGGTACTTACACCTGTCCGACGGTGAATGGAGTCACACAGACCACTCTCACTAATGAGTCCACGCAAGATAAACCTGCCGTCTCACTTTCACTACACAGGGACTGAACTAAATCTGTAGATATCTAGTGACTGAGACAGTGCTTAACGTCTTTGGCTGTGATAGATGAAGCTAGAGTTTGCTCGCACTTTCCTGGTTGTAATACTGGAAGGAACAGAGTTTTTGTTGTATAAACTGGTAGCCGCCTAATTTGGATACATAAGAGTAGGGCTGAACCTCAATACTTTTTGGCACAGGCCAAAACGTACTAACACCAGACATTCAATGTCAAATTTTGGTAGATTCAAAATGGTGTTTACTTGTTGTTGGAACAGAAAGCTCTGCATTTTAATATAAATTCTGCACATTTTAGTTTTAGATAACTGTATTCAGCAAAGGTTTTTGCAGAAACATGCGTGTTTAGACAGCATTTAACATGTGGGAACTTTGGTTTCTGTTAGGAATAAAAAAAAAAGGCTTTTAAAATCTTTCTCCCTGTGTCTCAAGTTATTGAAAAATCTTTATCAAATCTCAGGTGTTATATCAGCGCTAGCATCAAACAGGACAGGCCTGAGCTGGCAAATTATATTTATGCCTCCACTAAATCTTTAAGCGCAAACTTCAAGTTCAAACCTTCAGGAGGTCCAATTTTCTCCAAACTGTTATTTATGGCATGTTGGAAAAGTTTCAAGAGCATCATGCTATCAAACGTTCAATTGAAGTCGGTATTAATCATGTTGTGGTAAACAGAATAACGGTGCCTTAAAACAGGGCGAGGCAGGTTATAGATCATGTCGGCCCCGAGGCTGTTAAATGAAGTCATATCAACTGGAGAGTGTTTCAGCAGCATCATGTTACTATAATGGAGAAAACTGACTGGATGAGGCGTCACAGTACTGTAATTTCTACCTCTGATGCAAGACTTTGAAAAATATTGATATTCTATTGATATTCTATTCCAATTTCGATACCATGATTTCCCATGATGAAAAACTGAATTCTTTTTAGAAGCATTTGCCGTTTTCCTCTTTAGCTCAGGTCTTTGAAAATAACCAATTATCTAATTAAATAATCTCAGAAATTAAGCAAAGTTGGCAGTACTAAGGGGTGTAACTCAAGTTTTATATGATACGATATTATATTGATTCTTTGGAAATCGATACAATATTTGCTGATATCATAAAGTCAATTAAGGGGCCCGGGATCAATATCAGACAACATCATATGTTCATTTAACACAATCAGTTACAATTAAGTCAACTCACAAAAAGCAACTGAATTATGATTTGACAATTTTATGCCTGAACTCTTCCAGATATCTGTGACACAGGCATGCCGCGGGAATTTCAAAATAAAGGCATATCTTAAAGATGACATCATAGATAGATATTTTCACTTTGCATTGATTATCTTGGATTTTTAAACACTGAATTGATAGATCAATCCAGATTGATTGAGATTGGATAGTATTATGTATTAAGCACAACAGTATCTAAGTTAATTTATTTCTGACCATGACCAAAGGAGGCGAGCTATGTGGGCACTGCAGAAAATGAGTAATGAAAGCATTTAAATATTCAGAATTGATATTTCTAACACTAGTGTAACATTTCAAAACAAAAGACAAATCATTTTGAGAGACTCAAGGTGGCCAACAAAGTACTATTCCTACAGCAGACGTAGTAGTCTTATTTCAAACTCACTCACTCATTCAGACAGAGTTGTAAAATTAATTTCTTCACAAGGCGTGGAGATAAAATTAGATCGTAGCAGGACTCACCCTTACTATCCTTGACCTAAATGCCTAAATGTTAAGCAGCATTTATGGTACACCTGCAGTCAGACACCAGAGTTCAGCTGAGACCATTTCCTGGTGTAAGAGGTGACTCATAGCAACACAGGAAGGGAGTGGCCCCTTAAAGGTGTGTGTTCAGTAATAGTCACCAAAAAAACAAGCACCTAAATGTGTGAGTAGCTGCTCGTAAAATGAACTGTAGATGACAAACTGTACTGTTTATAAACAACATCGGAAATTTCTTCCGGTTCTGCCAAATTGCAAATCCCTCAGTGATACATATTTGAGCTAACTGGATTTCCTGCTACATCAGTTTAAATGCTTTCCTAAAGTGCACTGAAGTAAAGTGACCACATATGTTCAAGCAAAGTGCTGACCAAGAAGGAAACTTCACTGTCAAGGAAGTAGAAACAACTTTCCACAGACATGAAGGCAGATATAGCAATGACTCAAGTCAGGGAATCAGGCCTTTAAAAACATTTCCTTAGATTTAAGCTCTATAAAAAGGCCAAAACTGGAGCTTAACCACTACGTCACAAGTGGAGTGGAGTGTCAACAAAGTCCATAAAAAGACCAAAACTAATGAATGAATTGATTCTACCAACAAGTATTGTCTGTATATCCAAAGCCTCACATCTTATTCCTCTGCGCAATCGACCTCTGTCGTATTAAAAACACATCGAGGAGCCTAACTGTTAAACTGGCTACGCTGACATGCACACTAACTTCCCACCATTATTCACAATATTCCACATTTGATACAGGTCACGTAAACGGCATGTTCTGTTTGGATATTTAAATGGAGCATTTTCTGAGAAAGACATATAGTATGTGCAATATTATTCAGGTTTTAGGAGCATTCTTTAGACACGTATGCAGCTCATTTTGGGTTTTTACTGCAATTTGTGACACACGTCCTGTTGCCTGTTTACCTTAGGCTATGTACATGTAAACAAAACCAAATAGCCAAGAGTTTGCAAGGCTGGGGTGGAGATGCGTGCACAAAAGCAAAGGCCACATTTCTGGTTGGAGGGAGACACACACCTACTTTTATACTTAGAGGCTTGGATATCAAAAGGTTTTTGGATATGCGCAAATATCGCAAAGCTTACCTTTTCAAGATGGTGGTTTAACAAATGAAAGAGGGAGGGTGTGTTCGTATGGTCGGACAAGTCCACTATCGGCAGAAAACTGAAAACAAATCCTATTTTGATGCAAAAGTGTCCATAATCAGAGTATGCATGGCTGCATATAATCAGGAATATCATAAGAATATTCATTTTCATTAGCCTTGTATCCAGCTCAGTAGGGATATTGTCTTTTTCAGAATAAGGAACAAAACAAATATTTTGTGCATGTAAATGTAGTCACCGACATGTTCCTTCATAACAATGAACACTGGCACAATAGTTTGTTTGTTTTATAAGCAAGTATACTGTATGTATAAGTCAGAACACGTTCAGTAATACACTAACTCATCGTTGGTTTTGGTAAAACATGGAGTTTATCACTTGCTTTATCTATTTCAGATTAAAGGATCACAGTACAACATCTGCAAACTGAATGGCCACAAGATCAACATGAATATTTATTTTTCAAGAGACCAAGTCATTTGTGAGGTAATGACCTGCGTACTTTGTTTTACAAAACGGTGTGAGCTACAAGTCACTTTTCAAGCAAGAATGTCAAACATTTGCTGGATCCATTTCCCTACATGTTAGGATTTGCATTTGCATTCGTCACCTTGGGCTCTGGGAAATGATGAAGTAAATTTTCACATTTTTTGGACATTTTGGACATCACACGATTAATTGTGAAAATAACTGGCAAATTAATCGATGATGAAAATAATCAGCATAGCAGCCCTATCACAAGTAGTTTGAATTTGCATAAAAAATATCCTTCCAGACATCAAGAGCCCCTAATCTATAGAATTAAATATTCAGACCTGGGTTTTTTCTGCACTATAGCCCCTGCTGGTCTTCCTCCAGTATGCGCAACCCTGCAAACTGTACTCATAGACCTACTTTTCTGGACATGTGGCAGAAATCTTCTGCATTGAGCACTACCAGCATGCAGGGCCAGTGAAGTAGGTTAGGCCTGTGTCAGGGTTTTTGCCTGGGGGCCAGAGGTTCAGACATAAAGACGGCAGGCTCCAGCTCAGTGTGTCTGTGTTGCCGTTTCTGTCTATTTTGCATGGGATAAAACAAAACAACGCAAATCATCTCTTCTTTGTCGCAGAGGCAGAAGTAGGCCAAAGCAATGGCGGTGAGCTCTGACCTTCCTAGCAGTCCTACTTCGGTGGGCTAAGGGATCCAACAAATCAAGTTCAAGCCGCTGATCTTAATGCGATCACCGGGGTTTCAATCAGACGGCCGGGGGATGCTAGCGTGGCTAAAGCTAGCAAGCAGAACCGGTGGGTGTTGTGCAAAATTCGGATTCCCCAGCAAATTTAGTGCCCCCCAGTCCACAAACCGTTACTTACAAGTTAGGACTCGATTAATTATGTGACCGAGGAAACATTTTAACAGCTTGAGTTTTACCCGGAGTGAGCAGGTTTCCCTAAATTACATTAACTTGTTCTAGACGGTTGCTTCATTGATGAGGAACCAGTCTGCGGGGATACAAAATATGTCAAAGCACCAGCGGCGACAATGAGGGCTATCCTAAGATAATCTACGCCAACTTCTCATAAATATTTCCGTTTGACAAAGCTACAAATATTTTGAGAAGTTAAACGTGTATATAGCATTAGTTAACCGGACTGGTGTCTGTTATGTTCCCCTCCCTGTTGTTTGAGTAGCAGCTGCAGGGTCTTGAGGGGAACCCTGGACTTGGATACGATCTCGCGAGAGTTATGATATACACCCAAACCACGATTTCTCTTACCCTAATCAAATGATTTCTGCCTCTACACGCAAGAAAACCTTAATCACAGTATTATCGCATAATTACGCACAATTTGTTTGTACAATATGCTCATTAAATAAACAATGCGCATAAATATCGCGAGAATTTTACAAATCTAGGGTTCCCCTCTAGCCTGGAACCGTATCGGCATTTCCTGGATTTTTTTTTCTCTCTCTCACACACACCCCTCCCTCTATTAGCTAATGTGAGGAAAAAATGAACTTCCTATATTTCAGGGTCTCACCAAAGAGAGAAGAAGTCTGAAATTAACCAAAGATTAAACACATTTAAAGATCTGTGTCAATTAACGGTTAAGCGTCAGATTTTGCAGCTAACAGTCTAGCTAGCAGCCTCGGCTAGCCGGGTGTGTTAGCATCACACCGATTTCAATAAATAATTTCTGAATGATTCGATGCCGCGGCGACACACTGCTCGTCTCTTTGGCTTCATTTTAACGCTTTAGCGGAACCGTTCAATGCGCTACATATCACACATCGCAACAACTGCATGCCGCTTACCTGCTAAACTGGTCAAGCAGTGATTTGGTGTTTTAAGATCGCCGTGGGAGTGTGCAGGTTTGCAGGACAGACTCACTGGGCTTCGTCTTTTTCTTCCTGTATGTGGTGAATTTACCCAGCTGTCACCGCGCCGCGTTTCCGCCCTTGTTCGCGCAACTAATTCCTTTCCCATATAAGGAGTGTGAGAGGCAGAGGGCAGCAATATAAGGGAAAAAAGACGAAACAACTGATTTCCTTCCTCTTGTGATATATCTGAAGGCACAGCAGCAAAGATATGTCACCATGACATACATTTTCCTTTATAAATAAATACTCGGCCTAATGCCTCTAAGAGAAAAGTCACAGATACTGTGCATCCATCTGCAGGCATGTGCAGTTTGCATTAAGACTGTAGGAGCATCTCAGGCTTGCATGTTTCTGGTGCTCTGCCCTTGTTCCAACATGTTTACTGGGCTGTCCTGGCCTGTGGTGTGAGGATACTGGAGTTAAACTCACTGCATCTTTATTCCATGAATGTAATGTTCAAAATATGTACATAACAGGCTGATGAAAAGGTCATTATAATGAGAAACTTCTCAAAATAATGAGTTAGATGATGACTTACTATCACAGAACAATGAGTTTGTATCCAATTCATTATACTGAAAAAGTTTCTCATTATTTTAGGACATTAACTCATTATTTTAAAATAGTAAAAAACTCATTATATTGTAGTAAGTAAGTCAAGATTTGAGATACTTTGTCACTATTTTGGGACACTAACTCATTTTGAGAAAGTGTTATTATTTTGAGATACTATTTCATTATTTCTGAGAACATTTTTCATTATTTTGAGATACACATTTTGAGATGTGTTACAAACTGCTGTAAAAACCACAAATGAGACACATATTCTGGATTTGATGTTTATATGTCCAAAGAATGCTCCTAAAACCAGAATAATACCAGCATATCCCACATTCATAAAGAATTTAATATTCTCCTTCATTTCTTTATCATTCTATTTTATTACTTTATTCTTCAATATTCTTTTTCACTTGTAAATCTTTTATTTTCATATTTTCGCTGACTAATGACTAACGTGTCTTCATGATGAACAACTACAAAATAATAGCTAATTATTTCCAGCTTTTCTCAGTTGCTTTGGCTCAGTCAAGGAGACGACAAACAAACAAACAAACAAAAACAGCACTACAGTCAATTCATCTCCCTATTATTTTCTTGATTTATTGATTAGTTGTTTTGTCTATAAAGTGTCAGAAAATGATGAAAAATGTTGATCAGTGTTTCCCAAAGCCCAAGATGATGTCCTCAAATGTCCTTTGTTTTATTCACAACCCAAACATATTCAGTTTACTGTTCTAGAGGAGTAAAGAAACCAAAAATATTCACATTTAAGAAGCTGGAATCAGATAATTTTGACCTTTAAGTTGCTGATGAATTGAATGGATAGCTAATTGATTAATTTGTTCCAGCTATAGACCACTGCTCTTCCATATTTCAAATGTTAGAGGACCTTAAAAAGGCTTTGGTGAAGTCCCATGACATTTAAATTTCAGTGTCACATCCCATGCTCCTCTCATTTGACCTGTGCAAGCTGGGAGAAAGTGTAAAGTCACGACAAAGGGGAAAGAAAACTCCAGTTTCTGCCTCAGGCTTTCATCAGAGTTTTTACTCAGAACAGAGCGAGAAACAAGCACACATCTCTCAAAAAAAATAATTCAGGAACAAACTGAAACATTTTATTATAATTTACAGATTATCCAGTTGCATCAGGTCTGCTCACAAAGGAAAAAGAGAAGGGCTGCAAATCCTTCACTTAAAAACCTCATCTAAAACTTTTTAAATTAAACTCCCTTCATTTGACAGTTGCTCCCCCGTTTTCTCTGTCCGCCTTCACAGTGGACTCCATCAGAGTCGAGGTCAATTCACTTCTATAAATCCCAAAAGTGAGTGGTTAATGTTGTAAATGTAACAGGAAAAAAAAGGCTGAATTTTGCAGAATTATCCTTAAAAAGGTGTTTTTTCACTTATAGTTTTGGGGGGAAAAATTACACAGATGAACAAGAAATGAGAGTGAATCAACATCAAATCATGGCAATTACTCCAAAAGCCATATTATGTGCAAAAAAACACAAGAAGAATTGTGATTAGTATTTAAAAGATGGCATTTTACAGAGTTGGCACTTGGGTGCACTTGGTTTTAAAGGGACAGTTCACCCCAAAATAAGTATTTTTCCTCTAGCCTGTAGTGCTATTAATCCATCTAGATTGTTTTGGTGAGAGTTGCCAGGTTTTGGAGATTAATTTGTAAAACTAAAAAGCAATGTCACTTTCCAGAAATCAAGACTTGGGTGCTTTCTTTCTGTGGTAGAAAGAAAATAAAAACTCACACCAAAACAAACTAGATGGATAAATATCAACAGACCAGAGGAAAAATATCTATTTTTGATGGTGGGGTGAAATGTTCCTTTAAATTGCCTCACATCAGTTGGCAAAAGATGGCCAGATAAATTCAGCAAGTCTCCTCTGGGCGCTTTAAGACCAAACTAGTGCAGCAGCAGAACTGACATGAGCATGAGATGACTTAACCGTGAGAAACAGACATTTTTCTCAATTCTTAAAAAAAATGATTGCTTATTTCACACAGAGTACACGCTGAAGTGTCTCAGTGGTGTACCCTTTAAACATTCAACAACCAAAGAAAAGGTGACTTACAGGCCAGTTTCACATGCAAACACGCTGATTCGCTGCAGGGAAGAGTCATTTGGTTAAAGTTCTCCCTCAGTAACACCCGTCGCTACTGCCGATACACTGAAGAAGCTAAAGAAGCTTCTGCTGTTTTTCTTTCAGCCTTCCTCCGCATCCTGTTCCTCTTGTATTTATGGCAAACATCCCTCAGATTAAACAAATTATCAGCAGAACAGAATAAGAGCGGAGTATTATCCTGTTTGTCTGAAGAAGTAATTTGTTTTCAGGATTTAACACAGTTTCAGGTCACACAACTCCTAATGGAAGTTTAATGATGCCTGTTTTTAAGTCTAATTTTTGTCTTGATCATGTCAATCAGACAGTTTTCCCTTTTGTTTTTTTGTATTTTTTGTGCACTTTAGCCAAATGGTAAGCAAGGACAAGTATGCTCATCCTGTTTGGAGCCAAACAAATTACATAATTGTCTGCTGAAATTGCACAGAAACTGTATAATTACCTCACAGGATTAAAAAGTCCCACTTTGCCAAACATTAAGCCGACACCATTGTTTTCATTCAAGCCTACACATATGTAACAATTACTGAGGTGCTTCTGGACTTCAGCTCCATGTAAATATATCCTTTCCTTTTATCTTTAAAGTCAAGGAAATCAAGTATGTTTTTTTGAATGCAAGTCCGGTGTTTATGGCTGAACTTTCCATCTTTAAAGGCATAGTTCAGGTTATTTGAACGAGGGTTGTATGAGGTACTTAGTTTAAGCGTATGCTATATTTAGAATATTATCACCCCTTTATCTTGCGATCAGACTGGCAGGATACCACCATTACATAAGCCAAATATCACTCTCGCCAAATTAATCAAACTCCATTGACAAAAACAATCATTTTACCTTGCACAACACAAAAGTTGCTGGTCTACTGCTGCCTCAATCTGTTAGTTAGTTAGTGTTATTGAGTGACTTTTGTGAATCCAAACTAACCTTTTAAAACACCAAAGTCACACAATAACAAACAAACTCACAGATCTAGGCAGCGGTAGACCAACAACTTCCATGTTCTGCAAGCGAAAACTACTATTTTTGTCAATGGAGTTTGGTTGGTTTGGAGAGAGCAATATTTGGCTCATGTAACAGCAGTTTCCCAGCGCTCAGATGGCAAGGTATAATGGTGAAAATGTTCTAAATTTAGTGTACACTTAAAATGATACTGGTTTTTGCAGGCGGGCCTTTTTTACTACGGCTAAAATATGTTTTTTTGTAACTCTGTCCACAGCAGTACATTGCTCAGCTTCCTACACCAGTGCTCCTGCTGCTTCTTCAAAATGGTGCCTCTATTGTAGTTAACACATTGTTTATGGATAAATACCTTATACAACCCCAGTTAGACTAGTCAGAACTATCCCGTTAACGTTCACAGACCTCCCTTTTCAACCAACAAGAGACAAAATGAGACTGAAGCTGGTTGACGTGAAATCAAAGTGCATCGACATCTAATCACAGCCTAAAATTTGTTTGTAAAAAATGAAAGAAACAAAAAACAAAACAAAAAAACTCAGTGGTTTTCATGGTTCAAGCTGTCGTTACGTTAACGATCACTGAGGTGAGGAAGCAGTGTCCAGTCGTTCCCATTTGTTGTGTTGTGAACCCCTCATTATCATCTCCGCTGAGACTAAACTCATTAACATTGTGTATTCCAGTGTGTGTTACAGCGATTAAATCCACAGGGAAGCCTTCAGACTAAAAGATAAAAGCAAGGTGTTTTTTTTTTCCAAAGAACTCTGCCTCTGACCGCCATATTAACCGACAACAATGTGACTCTTCCGTGGGTTAATAATAATAATAACAATAATAATAATAATAATAATAATAATAATAACAGACGTAAAAACATACAAACTGCTCTGAAGAAACATCTTTTGGCTCAGCAGCCAGAAAAAATCCACACATACACCCAACATACAAACATGCAGGCGATCATTCCAGTATCAAATTGTACCAGAAATACAATCTGCCACTCTTCATGCACAATTTTTTTTGTTTGTTTGTTTTGTTTTGTTTTGTTTTTTTGGGGGGGAGAGGGTCCATTGCTGTTGGTAGCTCTGTTTTGGTTGCGTTGACTCATCAGAGCAGAGTTAACCATTGGTTTTCAACATGGCAGTGTTTGGTAGCATCAGTTTGACCTGGAACAGTGTGAATACGACGTCTTTGTGTGCGTACATGCGTGTCTACAAGAGGCAAGGTGTGAGCGTGTCAAGTGGCTGGTTTTCGTGTCATTGAAGCTGAGTTTTTTTTTTGTTTTTTGTTTTTTTTAAATCCAGAAAGTCAAGTGTCACTCAGGCTACGTCCTCTCTCACAGTCTCTAACCAACGTGTGCCATCGGTCAGAGGGGTAACAGTACATTCTTCAGGTCTCTGTGTTAAATAATAGGGGTGTATGTTACATTTTTATACCGTTTTACCCCTAGTTCTCAGCAAAATTATATAGTTTTTTTCCTCCATGTTGGCTCAGTGTGGGAGCAGGGAAATTTCAGTGGTGTTTTTTTTTCTGTGACAGTGGGACAACATGTTTCCAGCATGTTTTTCCTCTCTTCCTCATCCCAAATCCAGTTTTTTTCTTCATGGATAAGAGGTGTGAGGTTTTTGTGTTGAAAGAACAACAGAAGAGAAGCAGGAAGAGTGAGGAACAGAGGAGGTGTGATAGCTGGAGGAGGAGGAGGTGTGTATGTGTGTGAGGGCAGCGGTGAGCTCCCCCCTCCTCCCTTGCTATAGCAGCTCTTCTCTTTGCTTTTTGCCCCTGACCGGCCCCTGGCCGTTCCTCAGGGAGCCGTTCTGGGGCCGCAGCAGATGCCCGCGCTCCTGCTCCGTCCACGGGACACCGCCCTGCCCTTCATCGCTGTCCAGGTCAGAGTCCGAGTGCATGAGGGCGGAGGAGGTGGGAGCGGGGACGGGCTTCAGGCGGGCTGGTGGGTAGACAGCGGAGAGGAGAAAGAGACAGTATGATGTCAAAATAAGACCTGCACTAAGCATATATTTTATCCAACCCTTTATTTAGAAGGACCAGTGTGTAGTATTTAGTGGCATCTAGTGGTGATTTGCAGATTGCAATAATCAACAAGGGAATCAAATTGATAAGCAGAATCTATAACGGTATTTGTCACTAAAGTGTGTGATGTGAAAACAGTTTTCCACACAGTCAGAGAAAGTAAAGGTGTCCCTCCTCCTGCTCTTAGTTCAGGTGTACAATCCCAGTGCACAGTGGAGCATCTCTCCTGCCTCGCTCCTGACAGCGTGTCAGCCAATGTCCAGCATTACCGGCACTCCATTTCTACCACACGGTCACCATAACAGTTAGTTCTGTCGTCAGTGATCATTTTAAGACTGTAACTGTAAAGTTTACAGCCTAAAAAACAAGAGTTGAAACTACTTTGCCAACCCCTTGTTTCACCCTCTTTCACCAGTAAGCCGCCAGCCATCTGGTCACATGGATTTTTTTTCAATACGTGCACCAGCTAATGTAAAAAAACATTTATGATTTATGTTATTTATAAGTCCTTATTGAAATGTTCTCCCTGTGCATTTTTGTAAGCTTCTTTCTGTTTTATCCCTCGAGTCAACTCAACTTGAAGAATCTATGATTCGACTTATTCACTTCTAGGGTGCAGCCCTACTACAATATGTGGTAGTGGTGACAGTGTGTGTCTTACCAGCTCTCGGTGGCTGTAGCTCCAGACTGTCTTGCTCATCAGCTTCTAGTATTTTATATCTGCTTTTGCTTCTGCGCACTTTACTCTTACGCCTGTAAGGAATTAAAAAACACATCAGTTGGTGTTCACATTGTTAAAAGAAAATACTTTAAAGGAAATTATGTCTATACTGTATATGTTAAAGTATTGTGCTCACCTGTTACAGCAACAAACCATCCCCCAGACAACTGTTGCTATAGCAACCACAATCATAAAGGATGCTATGGTCACATACAGTACGCTCCACTCTGAAAATGAAATATTTAGTTAGACACAAAAGCAAAGTATGTCATTATATGTTGCCACATCTGATGCCTTAAACAACCGACAAAATATTTAATTAAGATTCATCTCGGCTCACCACAGTTGCTTTCTGCATCTCCCAGCTGAGCTCTGATGAAATTTTCCATCCAGAACGGGTGGCACACACAGCGGCGTGTGAACGAGTCGCACTCCCCGTGACTCGAGCAGTTCAGCTGGCAGACTGAGGAGGAAGAGAGGCAGAGAGTGCAGCAGATGAAATGGAGTCTTATCTTATTGAAACACAGACTGAGAGAACTAAGGAGCCACAACAGACCATAAGCATATTATAGGAAATAAACCTACAACAGGTG